>BQNB010030919.1:0-44038 GCA_026074375.1 Tanacetum coccineum
AGTACTAACTATAACTAACAGACTTAACTTTAATACTAACAGTATTAAGTCTGTTTACAATATTTTCCTAACAGAAACACATAAGTAGCATCTTTGAAACACAAGTTAAAATAGACCAGTATCCGCGCGTTGCGGCGACGAGTTCCTGTATAATTAAATCTTTCGGTGAGGGGCTAGGTGAGGTTTAAGGACAAGAAGAACTTTGGATGGCTGTATCTATTGTGTGTGAAGAATGATTAGTTTGTGTCGTGGCTTTTTGATTCTTTCATAAACAATGAGTTCTTTTTATATTAAAATTCCATAACTGACATTTTAATGTATGTTGATAACTTTTTTTAAGTTTTATATGTTAAAAGTATTGATATGATGGTTACTCATTTATTTTCCATTAAATTACTTATTTGATCATTAATACGACGGTTACAACTTTTGAGGTTACAAGTATTGATTAAGTTTTGAAATCCTTCCATAACAAGAATTGTTTTGTTCTTAAAAATTTTAAGACTTCTAAAACTATAATGGGCTAAATACTTTATAAAGTAGTAGAGATATCTATGTAACATGAAGATATCTAAAAACATTTTCATAATTTAATGCATGTGTTATGATTGAACATTTCATATTGTTGTAAAATGTTTATACCTGGTATGAGGTTATAGTATCAAAAGCTTTATATGTTTGTGATTTGACATATTATAAACCTATTGAAAAAAGCTTCATCATGGTGGATGCTCAAACTCGCTTATCATAATTAAATTTTTTTTATTAACGATCTAACTAATACTTTTTAACAGTAAATTTTATGCAATTACTCTTCGACCATCGATCACAACCCTATGACTCAAGATTACAAAGAAGCACATTAATGATGCTAAGCATGACCCTAATACTGGCCTAAAGGATCCTTACAAAGGTACCTGATAAAAAAATTTGGAAACAATATGAGCTCATGAGGTTTGATATGAGTTTATGTTATAATAAGCTTATATAAGCTCATAAGTTTCAACATAAGCCCGGAAAAATGGGCTTATGAAACATAAGCCGAAGTCACAAACGCCCATAAGCCTAAAAGTAAGCTTAAACAAATAACACTAAAATAAGCTTATTAAAGTTATACTCGTATAAGCTAATAAGCTTCTTATGAAAGTAAATACAAACACCCATCCACTTATTACGGATAAGCACAATAAATGATACATCAACTATTTGTCTTGTATGTATTATATAAACGTATGAAATTTTGGTTATCTCGGGTTCAAATTAATATTAAACGACCATCCAAACACTAGCTATTAACAAGCTACTTGATCTCGAGCTGAACACTCATTGTTTACTTTGACTTGAAACTAAAGTTAAAGGCATATCCAAACACCTGCTATGAACCGAGTGTACGAGGGAAACATATTTTGATGCAATTACTCTTCGACTATCACAACTGCTTATTCGACTATCAAAACTGCTTATTACAATAAGCTAGTAATAATAAAGTGGTTAAAGAGAATACCAAACACCACCTGATATACATACACTTTATACTATCATAAAGTTAGCTACATTTTTACAACTTTATGTCACACATCTTATGTGACTTGTTTTTATCATAAACATAACATAATCTAAACAAATCCATTAATATCTCAAAAATCCATAAAAACATGACATGAAACAATAAAAAAAACAAATAATAAAGCATTACATTAAAGAAAGGTTTTTAAAAAGGTGGTGGAGCAATAAAGGGTCTCCCCGATCCGAAAAACGACTCCTCCGTATCGGAAACCTTGGAAAAACCTTGGAAACCTCATGGTGCACTTTATGGAACGCTTTGCCGAAAACACCGAAACCAAACAGCATGCCGATCGCGACGACAATTGCGATTAAGCAAATGCACATCATGCATATCTTACCACAACACATTGATGATTTTGTAAAGGTTTTTGTATTAATGTAGAATGAGGATCGATTGATGATGCGTTGGGTTTTTAATAACGAGTGAGTGGAGCGGTTACTGCTGCACGATTGTTTTCTTATTGTGTGATTTTTTATTTATAAATTGAAGTTTGGATGGATATATTTTAGATGAGATTCTATAATGTTATTTGATTCCTTTTACTTTTTGTGATTGGAGCTGTCGCGTCCTGTTGTCCATCGGATAAAAATCGTGTAGGGTCCGATGTAGGATCACATCAGAGGTAGGTATTTTTTAGGACGCAAAGAAGGATCGTAAACTCGGCTAGATCGTAGGATCGCGTGTCGATGCGAGTTTACCAACTTATTGACACCGAAACCAAACAGCATGCCGATCGCGACGACAATTGCGATTAAGCAAATGCACATCATGCATATCTTACCACAACACATGATGATTTTGTTTTTGTTTGTGTGATTTGTTAAAGGTTTTTGTTGTATGTGATTATATAATGCGTAGGGTAAGTGGTTGTAATGGTTATGGTAAGTGGAGCGGTTACTGCACACGCTTTGTTTTCTACTTTTCTTATTATTGAATGTTTTATATAAAAAAAAGATTTCGATGGATATATTTATAGATGAGATAATGGTCCTACTGTTATTATTGTTATTTGATTCCTTTACGTTTTGTGATTGATTGGGCCGATATACTTACTTAACTCGGATTGTTTGAGTCCTTCGAGTTTAGCTTCAAAAGTTTGATTTATTCGTAATTGGTAAAATTAAAATAAAAAAGACATATATTTGTGAAAATGTGATATTTTTTTTAATGCGTTTCAAAAAATCTAAGAAAAATTTATAAAATCGAGTATCTTGGTGCATAAAACTTTTATAAAATAATTTTCTACACGTTCTTTCAATGCACAAAAACCGAAATTTTGATCCACAAAATTTTCAGTTTGTTATAGAGCGATGCATAATATAATTTTGATTCAATAAAAGTTGGGTAAAAAACGATTTAATTTAACAAACGTTTTTTTTCATAATTTTTTTGGGGCAAAACTATACACTTCTAGAAACACTTCTTTCACAACTTTTTTATGCACCAACATACCCGATTTTGTGGAATCTTTTTTGTATTTTTAGAGAACTTAAAAAAAGAAAATCTCACCTCCTCATGAATATTTATCTTTTTATTTGATATTTACCTTATTCGTAATAATGTATTTTTTTATCAGTTAGAATTGAAATATAGAATAAAGTTTGAACTTGGCAGCTCGAAAAGGTCAATAGAAATTCGAATATGGCTTGTATAAGCTCAAGCTTAACTCGTTAAACAAGCTGACTTTTTGGGCTCGAGCTCAGCCTCAACCTACTCGACTTATTTGCACCTGTATGGGATAGGGATTTATATTATACAAGCTTTTAGCTATCTATTATACGGGTGTATTTAGCGGATAGCATTTTGGAGCGATGAGCGTTAAGCGTTACGATCTTTAATGCTCGTTTAGCAAGCAACAATGGGTTTTATCTATTTTTTCGTAATGATTATTTTCCAACACTCCATAAAGTTTCGTTTAAGAGCCATCTACGTTAACAATTTTTAATAGGAAAGAAACTGTTATTGCTCACTGTTACTATTACTACTACTAATTTTCTAAACACACCTTACGAGATTTGTACCCTACTCGAGAAAATAATTTTAGCTATTTGAATCTAAGACTGTAATATTCATATTTTATAACAGAAATAATGTACCAAAAATTGTACTATTATCTTATATACTATGGAGCATCAAGTTTTGCATTGTAGCTGCTACAGTGATACAGTGCGGCCCAATAACTAGCCCAAATTAACTAGCTCAAAATTAGCCCAAAAAACTGGCCTAAAATCTGCCTCCCAAAGTAAAAAAAAATACAAAACGGCCCTTCAACTTTTGACTGTTTACGATTTTTTTACATAATTTATTTTTAAAAAAATTAAAAAAAAAGCCCTTCAAGTTTTTATTATTCATGACTTTTTTACATAAAAATTTTAAATAAAAAATATACGGACAGAAATGCCTCTCGACCACGAATAAAATGAGCCCAATATGTAGCAAACATATGACGCACTTTCAATGAAAAATACAATCCTTTAAATTACGACCAAAACGAGTCCAATATTGATACGCTTTAAACGTGTCTACGACCTTATAAAAAATATTAAAGTCAACACACATTCTTATAAAAAATAAAAATAAAAAAATGGTAGCCTTTCTTTAAAGTTTCATAAACCGTGCTGCCCCCGCCGCAACGCGCGGGTTAAATTCCAACTCGTATATACTAAAGATCAAATCCTTATTTTGTCTTCTTCTACAGTACACTCACCATGCTACAGTGCTACTTGGGCTCCCACTTTGGGCCGGTTTATTGGGCTCCCACTTTGGGCCGGCACAAGTAATGTTTTCTAAAAAAAATTGGCTGGCACAAAATAAGGAGAAAAAAATATTACAAAAGTATCGATTTATTCAGATAAAAAAATACCAGCAAAAATATCTTCGATACCTAATAACTTTAAAATAATCGACAGGGCCAGAAACGTACAACTCAGCCCATATAAAAAACAACAAACTATTAAACATTAGATGGAAAAAATAAATCCGAAAAAAAAAGTAAAAAAAAAATTAACGCCCCGCAACAATGCGCAGGACATAAGCTCATATAAGTAAAAAAAACAACCTATCAAACATGCTACCGAAAAATAAAACGCACTATTAAACATGAGACCGAAAAAATAAACCCGCACAAAATACAATTAAAAAAAACCCGTATAGCCAAAAAAACAAGCCTTTAAATATGAGGCCAAGTTGGGAGCCCTAGACATAAACCCATATAAGAAAAAAAAACAAACTATTAAACATGAGACCGAAAAATAAACTCGCACAACATTAAAAAAAAAGTAATGCCCCGCAACAACGCGGGAAAAATTAACCCCCGCAGCAACGCGCGAGTAATCATGCTTGTTAAAGAATATTTATCAGATAATGGAATAATGGTCCTATTATTTGATCCGATTCCTTTACGTTTTGTGATACGTGTAATTGAAATTTTGAGATGTCTTTTAAAGTTTTGGAGTCCGTTTGGGATTCTTTTACGTTTCTAAAATGACTTACCTTATGTGCACGACTAATGTTATCTTTATCTTACTCCTATTATTCTTATTAATGAAATTTATAAAGTTGATTCAATATTTTCGATAATAATCATTTTATAGATAACATACTCATGTTTTAAACAATATAACATATGATTAGTAAAAGACTAAGATCAACATTGTCTTCTATAATCACATTGACAGATTCAATGGGTACGTGATGATCACCATTTGTATTACTTGTACAATTCTTATATCCTTATTTATTTGCTTTATAGAATGGGTTAAAGTCATTATTTACCAACGTACTTTCAAAAATTTTCATATATTACCAAAATGGTATTTTTAGTATCATTATTACCTTCCTAACTTTATATTTTGTGCAAAAGTTACAAACGTTCTCAAGACTCTTCGTCTTTAGCCGATGACCATTGAGTAAAAACCGTCACGTCACCCTATTTTTCAGGTAATAATGAATTTTAATTTATTTTTATTCCGCATACGCTCCACCTCACTATCCTTATTGCCAAATCAGTGTCCACCCACCCTATTAAATTATCTAACCTAACTTAGTCAACCCATAAATAAAACGCACCACACTCAACCATTTCCCACAGTTTCAAAAACATAAACCCTAATTTCATAATCCATCCAATTCAAATAATTGTTTCAATCCAAGTTAACCATGAGTAAAGGTAATGTTAACGATCACTTAGAATAAGTCTGATTGCGTTTTTAAATTTGGTAATTGAATACTAAGTCTTTTTAACCTAATTTCAGGTAAAAAGGATAAAAATCGTGTTTTTACAGTCAACTTAAAACGCGATGGTATATTCTCACCGTATCCCTTTTCCTATATTAATGGTGATGAAAAGCAATTAACTGATTTCGAATTCGAAGGTATGTCGTATGATAATTTACGTGAAGTTGTTAGAAGGTTAGTTCATAACCCTATTCATAATTTGTATTATTACAAAGTTGGGAAAAAATTAAAAAAAGGATTGTGCGAATTGAAAATTGATGCTGATATTAAAGAGTTTATAAGGGTTGGTGAAGTAGGACAGCGGAAGGCTTTTGTTTACAAACACGTTGTAAACAGGTTAATTGCAAACGCAAGATAAACCTAGATTGAAATTTGGTTCACTAAGAACACATAACAGAAACGTTGAACACGAATCCAGAAAATAAAGTTTAATATTGAATAGAATAAATTACAACACGTAGTTTAAGAAAAACATCATCATTACAACTTTCTCTCTCTTTTACTTTTTGCATAATGACACTTTTACCCTTAACTAATTAATTTATAACTTCTTTAAAGTTTGTAATAATAACATCAAGTGAAGGTGATATGGTAAACTTAATCTAAATTCACTATCTATTTTTGGACGTGGACAATTATTTTGGGACAACCCAAAAAGGAAACGTGGACTATAATTATGGGACAGATAGTGTAATAATCCTAATCAAACAAGTAAAGATAAACCTAAAATATAACTAGAATCAAGATAAATCCTAATTAACTTCTAATCCAAATTACTTCTTCCAGAATTTTCTTTTTTCCTTTTTTTCTAGTTCTGGTCCTCCATCATTATCCTCTTCTTGAAAAGAACTCGACCACGAGTTCCTAATGGGATTTAGCACTTGTTCTAGGAGAATAGTAGTTGCACATATATTCTTTTCCTTATTCCTTGTTGAGCAAAACATAATCTGATTCGTCTTTACTTTGGCTGTCGTTGCTTGAACTTCACCCGAATAAGGACATAGTGTGAACTTGTGACCATCTTTTGAACAGGTGTAGGTATTCTCCTTTCCTTTGTGCACCACATTTAAGTCGGATTGCCAAGGTCTTCCTAGTAGAACATGACAAACATCCATGTCTACTATATCAAACAAAACTGTGTCTTTGTATTTTCCAATGGTAAACAGGACCTCACATTGCCCGGTTACTCTTACCTCTCTAACGGCTTTAATCCAACCAATCTTGTATGGTTTTGGATGTTTCGTTGGTGTCAACTTGAGGCGAGTCATGATGTTTTGTGAGATGATATTCTCACTACTTTCTCCGTCAATGATTACATTAAACACATCTTGGTTGATCTTGCACCGTGTTTGGAAGATGTTGTGCCGTTGACTGTCTTCACTTTTCTTAACACTAGTAAGTACTAATCGTCGAACAAGACCTAAAAAGGCTATCATCATCCTCAAAAACAGCATTCGGACTAATAATTAATCCCTCATCTTCAGATTCACTATGTGCCTTATCACATTCAGCTAGGTTAACACGCTTTGTAGCTCGACATTGATTTGAGGTATGACCGACTTATTGGCACCGATAACACTTTATGCCTACAGGACGAGCATATGGGTTAATAGATGACTTGTTTACGACATGTATAGAGGTAGTGGTGGTTGTTGTCTTCTTCGTTCCACCATCAACTTCATGTGTGGATTTGGAATTCCTTGCTTTTTGATTGTTTGTTCAGCTTTCAAAGCTATGCGAACAACCTCATCAATAGTCCATGTTGTTTGAAGAGATATTATGGCTTGAATATCATATCGAAGGTCATTGTTGAACCTCACAACTTCTTGTGCATCAGATTCGCTTAGTTGATTATGAGATGCAAGTTTCATGAATTCTTTAGCATATTCGGTGACGGTTCGAGATGATTAAAGACAATTTTGATATAAAGAATATAGCGTTTGTTTGTAATCAACCGGAAGAAACCGCGCGAACATTACTCTCTTCATCTTGCGTCGTAAGCAAATTGGTGGCTTTCATTGACGTCGACGACCAGTTTGAAGGTTGTCCCACCAAGATGAGGCGACTCCTCTTAACTTGTAGGCAACATATTTGACTTGGGATTCTTCGGGAAAGTCTATGAGTTCAAAATATTTTTCGGTTTTAGAAACCCAATCAAGAAAGTATTCGATGTTTAATGACCCCGAAAAAGTTGGTATGTCCGCCTTTATCCTAGGCATACGGTTTATTTGCTGATTCGTGGGATTAGCGTGTTCACCTTCTTGGTCTTTGTCACTTAAGGACCCATAAACCTTGTGATCATGTTTTGGTTGTTCGCGAATATTGAGTGCCTCGAGAATTTTGGTATTTTGCTTGATTTGTTGTTGTGATTGCTGCTGCAACTGTTGTGATTGTTGCTGCAACTGTTGTTATTGTTGCTGCAGTTGTTGTTGAATCGCTTGTAAGGCTTGTAAAAGTGCGGTATTATCAGTCATGGTGACTTAAAAAACTTTTTTTTCGTGAATAGTGCGATAAACAGTGATTTTTTTTTGAAGAATAAAACAGCTAAAAGAAAATGATATAAGGAACAACCAGGGAAAACCAGAATTGATAAAAGATAGAGATCGAGAGTGGTGACCTGATGTCAATTTGAGAGAGACCCAAATTGAAACCTGGCTCTGATACCACCTGAAGTATGACATCGGAAGGCTTTTGTTTGAAAACACGTTGTAAACAGGTTAATTGCAAACGCAAGATAAACCTAGGTTGAAATTTGGTTCACTAACAACACAAAACAGAAACGTTGAACACGAATCTAGAAAATAAAGTTTAATATTGAATAGAATGAATTACAATATGATGGAATTTAGATTATATAGACCTACGAATCCTAAAACGACTCAAATAAAGTTTCCTAATATAATACTCCCTCCGTCCCATAATTATAGTTCACCGACAAAAAACACGTAGTTTATGAAAAACATCATCATTACAGCTTTCTCTCTCTTAGTTTTTGCACAATGACACTTTTACCCTTAACCAATTATATTATAACTTCTTTAAAGTTTGTAATAATAACATCAAGTGGGGATGATATGGTAAACTTAATCTAAATTCACTATCTATTTTTGGACGTGGACAATTATTTTAGGACAACCCAAAAAGGAAACGTAGACTATAATTATGAGACGAAGAGTGTAATAATCCTAATCAAATAAGTAAAGATAAACCTAAAATATAACTAGACTCAAGATAAATCCTAATTAACTTCTAATCTAAATTACTTCTTCCAGAATTTTCTTTTTTCCTTTTTTTCTAGTTCTATTCCTCCATCATTCTCATCTTCTTGAAAAGAACTCGACCACGAGTTCCTAATGGGATTTAGCACCTGGTATAGGGGAATAGTAGTTACACATATATTCTTTTCCTTGTTCCTTGTTGACCACACCATAATCTGATTCGTCTTTACTTTGGCCGTCGTTGCTTGAACTTCATCCGAATAAGGACATAGTGTGAACTTGTGACCATCTTTTGAAAAGGTGTAGGTATTCTCCTTTCATTTGTGCACTATATTTAAGTTGGATTCCCAAGGTCTTCCTAGTAGAACATGACAAGCATCCATGTCTACTATATCAAACACAACTGTGTCTTTGTATTTTCCTATGGTAAACAGGACCTCGCATTGCTCGGTTACTCTTACCTCTTCAACGGCTTTAATCCAACCAATCTTGTATGGTTTTGTATGTTTCGTTGGTGTCAACTTGAGGCGAGTCACGATGTCTCGTGAGATGATATTCTCACTACTTCCTCCGTCAATGATAACATTGAACACATTTTGGTTGATCTTGCACCGTGTTTGGAAGATTTTTGTGCCGTTGACTGTCTTCACTTTTCTTAACACTAGTAAGTACTAATCGTCAAACAAGACCTAAAAAGGCTGCACTATGATCATCACCATCCTCAAAAACAACATTAGGACTAATAATTAATCCCTCATCTTCAGATTCACTATGTGCCTTATCACTTTCAGCTAATTTAACACGCTTTGTAGCTCAACATTGATTTGAGGTAAGACCGACTTCTTGGCACCGATAACACTTTATGCCTACAGGACGAGCATATGAGTTAATAGATGACTTGTTTATGGCATGTATAGAGCTAGTGGTGGTTGTTGTCTTCTTATTTCCACCATCAACTTCATGTGTGGATTTGAGTTGGGATTCTTCGGGAATGTCCATGAGTTCAAAATATTTTTAGGTTTCAGAAACCCAATCAAGAAAGTCTTCGATGTTTAATGACCCTGAAAAAGTTGGTATGTCGCCTTTATCCTAGGCATACAGTTTCTTTGCTGATTCGCGGGATCAGCATGTTTACCTTCTTTGTCTTCATCACTTGAGGACCCATAAACCTTGTGATCATGTTTTAGTTGTTCGCGAATATTGAGTGCCTCGAGAATTTTGGTATTTTGCTCGATTTGTTGTTGTGATTGTTGTAACTGTTATGATTGTTGCTGCAACTGTTGTGATTGTTGCTGCAGTTGTTGTTGAATTGCTTGTAAGGCTTGCAAAAGTGCGGTATTATCGGTCATGGTCACTTAATATTTTTTTTTCATGAACAGTGCGATGAACAATGGTTTTTTTTAAGAATAAAACAGCTAAAAGAAAAGGATATAAGGAACAATCAGGGAAAACCCAAATTGATAAAAGATAAAGATCGAGAGTGGTGACCTGATGTCAATTTGGGAGAGACCCAAATTGAAACTTGGCTCTGATACCACCTGAAGTAGGACATCGGAAGGCTTTTGTTTACAAACACGTTGTAAACAGGTTAATTGCAAACGCAAGATAAACCTAGGTTTAAATTTGGTTCACTAAGAACACAAAACAGAAACGTTGAACATGAATCCAAAAAATAAAGTTTAATATTGAATAGAATGAATTACAATATGCTGGAATCTAGTTTATATAGACCTACGAATCCTAAAACGACTTAAACAAGGTTTCCTAATATAATAATAATCATAATCAAACAAGTAAAGATAAACCTAAAATATAACTAGACTTAAGATAAATCCCAATTAACTTCTAATCCAAATTACTTCTTCTAGAATTTTCTTTTTTCCTTTTTTTCTAGTATTGGTCCTCCATCAGTTGGGTATGAAAGCAAATGGGTAGTTGATTTGTATTCTGAACATTATGGGTATAATGCTATGGATTAAAAAAATTCAGAGGGTATAGATTATGAATCTGGTGATTCTAGTGATGTTTATTGTTCTAGTGATGAAGAGTTTATAGATTATGTAGATTTTTTTCATAAAGGAGAACAGGATGTGGTGATTAAGAACATAACAACCAATGACCCTTATGGAAAACTAGAAGGGGGGTTCAATAGTTTATCGCTTTTTAATTAGTGTATCATTTGTTTATAAAAACATACATTCGACTTTATGTAATCTCAATATGTGCACAATATGAACAATACAACTAAGCAAATAAATGATAACACGATATAAAATAATTGTGTGAGACAAGAGATAAGAGTTAAAAAATCAAACCACAACACAAGGATTTATAGTGGTTCGGTAACGAAGTACCTCTTTGCCCTACTCCACTCCCCGAGCACCAAACTCGAGAGTTTTATTCACTATGTCAACAAACTCCCTTTAGACGGAGAAAACCTTACACAAGTAGCTTACACCAATTTTCGACACAAAGCCAAATGTTGAGTTCTAATCTTAGCTAGAACCAAACTATCACACACCTTGTAATTTGAGGACTAAAATACTAACCGCACTATCAACTATTCACTCCACCTAAATTCTATCACGATCACCCCGATCTAACTATACTTTTTATGATCACCACTATCTAACTATTACACACAACAACACAATGTATACAAATGATTTACAAAATATAATACAATCTTTTTCAGGGGGCCGCCCAGGCCTAGACACTCTTTTTTTCTTTTCCAGGGAAGGTGTTTTCTGGAACATATCTAGCCGTTTTTAGGTAGAAAATTTGAATTCAGAATTTTTATTTTGAATAAAACATTTTTTTAATGTAAAAAAGGTTTTGTAAAAGTTATAAAAATGTTTGTAACATTTTATATAAAAAATGTGAGGTTGAATAAAATTCCTTTGATCATAAAATGCATTAAGCATTTATTTATTCATACCTTTAAGTGATTAAATATTCGAAATAGAAATTTATGACTAATTACTTGTTTACGTTTAATTTTACATTGAACGTTTTTACATTTTGTGATTATTAAAACATAGAGAAGTCGAAAAATATTAATAACGTTTTTAGACATTATTTTATCAAAAATCTCTCCCTTTTTGATGATTACAAAATCTAAACTCATTAAATGTAAAATTATTTTTAAACAAATATTTAGTGAGTTTTGTTCCATTTCTTCCTCTTTTTGTAGAATCAAAAAGGCTTCGTCGATGAATATGGGTAAAATTGACGGAATAAACGCTCCCCCTTGATGTGTGCCCCCTCTCGTTCAAGGGCACCAAAGAATCGAGCTATGGTAACTTTGCTACAAAAACTAGTTAGAGGAACAAAACCAATATTTCTAACATATAGCAATGTCATGAGAAATTTTTTTTATTTAAACATGGTGACAATAGATTTTAGTCAACCATCACAAACATCAACCAATTAAACTCAACTATATAATTAAAAGCATAGAATAAAAGTTCATTCATTCAACATAAAAAATGTGTGTAACACACAATCATACAACTGGTATGCATTAAAAGAAAATATTATGCTTAAGGCATATTACATTACACACAAATAAAGACTACAAAGGTCCTAATTTTCCTAGAATGTCATAGGACTTGCTTGCAAAAGGTTTGGTTGAAAATTATTTGAAACATAAGTGATTAAACATAGAGTGTGTTTAGTTTGGAGAAAGTGATGGTGGTGGTGGTGAATTTGGTGGCGGTGGTTATGAAAGCATGTGTTGGATATAGGAGAACATATATTGAAGTTCTTCTCTTAAGCCACGGATGAGTCTACGGTTGTCGATACAACACAAACAAGTTGCTCCATGTGCTTCAAGTAGATTCCATGAAATAGGATGACCAAAGAGAGGTGATGAGGGTATTGAAGGTGATGAAGTATAGAATTGGATGTCAAGTGGTGTTATTGGTGAAAGAGTGAGAGTGATGTCCATGGATTCATTGTTGAGGTCAAGTATCCATTGGTTGATGGTAATGTGGAAGAAGTTGGTGATTTGGTTTTGTAATCAATGGAGGATGAAGAAGTGACTATGGTGGATGGAGTTTTTGAGGGTGCATTTGGGGCACTTGGTGATGAGACTTGATAATTTGGAGAAGGAGTTTTAGTGTCCTCATGAGTGAGGTCAATGAATAACTGTTTTGGTGGAATTATGTTGATTTTTGGTCTTTTGGAAGGTTTGGAGGTGGAAGCCTTAGTGGATCTCATGGAAGTAATGATGGTTAATGATGATTCAAGAAGATGATGAATTGAAAAATGAGTGGCAATTTATTTGAAAAGGATGGTTTAGAAGTGGTATGAATTGGAACTAGTTTAAGCATTTCCAAAAGATGTTCGTGTTTTCTGGGTAAGGATAGCTGAGGCTAGGTAAAAGAGGGTCAAAAAGAAGAAAAAAACAGTAAAACCCATGATCAGGTAGGCCGACTCCCTTATCTATGGTGTCGGCCCCCTTATTGATAAGGGGACCGCCCTTATAAGCTAAGGGGCCGCCCATATGATACTTTTTAGATGACCTAAATTTTAATTTTTGCTAAAACTTTGTAAGAAAAGTTGTATTTGGTGAACAATTTGCAGCAAGTCCTATGCATTTGACTATATATGTGTATGAAGTAATCATTTATGCATTAAACACATAAGAATCATGAAATAGAGATGCATGATTATATTCTAATAAACTTGCTAATAATCCATAACAATTAGAGGTCTTAACGTGAACAAGTTCTTCCGACTAAATCGGGTTAACATCACATGAACAAATAAACATAACATAGGAACTAAGTTCACATAACTAAGTCTTAATCAAAACACACTAACTAAGCATCACCAATTCTTCTTCTTGCTAAAGACTCTTTTAAGTGCTTTCCCAAACAACTTGAATCCACCTCTCACTTCCTTATGTAGTTTTGCGTTTGATTGAGCAAAGTTGATTGACGCTCAAAAAAAAAGTTGGTCGGTTTGTTGAGAATAAGTGGGAATGTTGTATGTTTGGTGGGTAAGTGGTGAAAGAGAACGTAGGAAGGTAGTTGGTAATGGAGTACTAGCTCGAGAGGTCCTCTTATTGTTATCATCATCTTCTTGATAAGATGATGATCCAAAGTGATGAGTAGATGAAGATGAGACTGAGTGACGGGCCTTTTGGATACCCCGGTCACTTCGAGGTCTACGAGTTTGTCTTAGAGCTAGTGGACGCATGACTCAGTCAACGACATTATAAATGTCGTTGTCAAGATGAGGGTAGTGTTCCATGACATATCGAAAGAGACGTGTCAAGAACATACCATAAGGAAGGTGGGCTTTTGGAGTGGCCTTAGCACTTTTGATTCATTTGACGAAGAAATAGGCTAGATTATATTGTTGCTCCACCAGAATACAATATAATATATGTAAAAGACAAGCCGGGAGGTGGTCCCGGTGTCCTCCAAGACTGAATACATTCTCATGAATGAGTTCCTCAAGTCTTCTCTAACTTCCTTAGTAAGGACTTGATTAGGCGTAAGAATTACGGGTTTATTTTTGATGGTGCGATTTAGGTCAACACGTTCAAATCTAAGAAATTGATGAATTTCATCGAGAGTAGGGAGATTGGTATAGTATGGTCCTTTGGTCTCTTGATAGAATGCAAGAGAAGAAAGATCTCATTCATTTGTGAAGACGGCTTGACCATTGTATGGAATTTTAAGAATTTTGCCAAATTGTACGAGAGGGAGGGTGATGGATTCGTTTTGAATCATAAAGGAAATTAGGATGTGACCGGAGTCTTCTCTTTGAAGAGTGACTTGACTGTAGAAGTCTGGAACGAAACGAGGGAAAATTGGCTCATTGATTTCGTAGAGACAATTGAAACGAACATTGGAAAAACAACGATCGATGTGATGAGATGTGTAGTAAAGTTGATCAACAACTCTACCCTCGTGAATGCATCGATCTTCGATAGGTTTGTAGAAGTTTGCGATAGTGGGAGAAATGTCACGTGTTTCAGACACTTTGAGAATGTATGATTTAGTGAGAGGAATATCGCCAACAATTGCTCGAGGCATATTTATCACCTAAACAAGAAACCACAAAATAAAATATTATTACATAAAGAAAAAATTATATATATACTAAAAGAAAATGAGGTTTAAAACAACATATGTGAAGCAAAGATGACTTCGACTCTAAAAATGAAACCCAAGAAGTAATCCAAACGCTCCTTATTTAATTTGACTCAACTTAGAATGTCAAATATATATATATATATAGTAGTATATATAATATATATAATATATATATATATAATATACTATAAATATATGATATATATTATGATAATTGAAATATATATATTTAAATATATATATTTTGGCACCTAATGTAAGCTTGTTAAGTGTTTCTATGTTTATTAAGTAAAGTAGAGATTATTTTAATTTTAGACTAAAAATCTAAGAAATAATTCAAACGCCCCTTTATTAACGAAAGACTTGATCAAGAGCGTCGAAAGATATACATTAGGTTGTATTTCGATGACTAATATGAGTTCATTATGTGTAACTTAACAAAAATAAAATAATGTTTATTTTGACTCAAGACTCTAATTCAAGACGATAAACCAAACGCCCCATTATTTTTGAAATTTTATTAAAGGAATCAATATATATATATATATATATATATGTGTGTGTGTGTGTGTGTGTGTGTGTGTGTGTGTGTGTGTGTGTGTGTGTGTGTGTGTGTGAATTATATTTTTTGATGACTAATACATGTTTATTATGTGTTTATACACGTGCCAAAATGAAGTGGTGGTCATTTCGAATCTAAACCATGATCCTAGGAAATGATCCAAACGCCCCTTTATTTTTGTAAAACATGACCAATGATGTCGAAAAGTATATATTGAATCATGTATGTTTCGATAATTATTTTTAACGTGTTTTTGGCATGAATCAACAATGCACAAGTTCTTGTTTTGAATTTTTCTAGTTAAAAAAAATTTGAAAATGTATATCTATATTTTTATAAAATTTCTACCCAAAAAAAATTTGTGATTCAATTCTATTTGTAAATTTCGAATTCCTATCACTATGGGAATTATAATAGTTATGAGTTTCCTAATTCCAAAATAAAAGACACAAAAATTGAAAAATACCCAATTTTGATTAAGAACAAAATTAGTTGAAATTAAAAAAGAAAAGTATAGAAAAATATTACAATAGATGTTGTTAATCACGTTGTAGGAGTTTTCCCCTTGCGAAATTAGATTGATTTGGTGTTTGAGGATTGAATTTTGAGGTTTTGTTGATGGTGGTTTCGTCACAGTGTGTGTAGGGAGAGAGAGAAGAACAAAAATGATTTGGTTTTGTGTTTAACTAAAGAGATGACTGTTTGACGATTTTAAGTGGCCGACCCTCTTAGTGATAAGGGGGCCACCCTTCATTACACGACCGATCCCCTTAGCTTTAAGGGGGCTGCCTATCTGACTACCAAGTTTTTCTTGGTTTTTCGATTTTAACTAGTTTTATCAAAATACAATTTTTAAAATACAAGGAAAGCTACTAGTAATATTATTTGAGATAATCTAGTTCTCGAAAAAAGACGTCGAAGATTTATAAGAAAATTTACTTGACACGTTTAATTTACTTTTCGTTAAATTAAATGGACTTAAATAATTTCGGATAAAATATTTAAGTTGTCAGAATTTTTAGACCGAGAAAAGGTTTAGAGATGGTTGACGAAATTTTGTTGACGTTTTAATTAACCTTTTGCTAATTAAAAATACTTTGATTATTCCGGATGAGATAACCAAGTTGTCAAGCCGAAAGAAGATTTAACGAAGATTAAGTGACGTTTTCAATTAACCTTTCGTTAATTGAATATATTAATGGCTTCGGATGAAATAATCAATTGTCACGATTTAGAGTATTTATGAGACGAGAGAGATGATGAATACGTGACGATAATAAAAGAGTACAATGGAGTCAAGGCTCGATAAGCCGGTTCCTATAGACGTTGTTCTTTGTAGACATGTGGTTGAAGCAGATGTCGTAGTCAAATGGAGTTTGTTTCATTCATAGTGCTTTAATGTCATGCCTTTCCGGCGCTTGAATATGGTGGAAGACTAATCCTACTTCTATGTTAATTATTACCCACAAACTTACCTTTCTTCTTCTACGTGAGTTCACTACTCGTGGACATAGAAGATTTCCAGTTTCCTCTAAATCTTTGTTGGGCTTTAACAGTTTCCTCTAAAATCTTGTGCTTATTGTTGTTTTGTTTTTTGAATATAAAACGTGTGTGTGTGTCTCGTATTTCACCATTAAGGGTGCGTTTTGGTTGAAAAAAGAAAAAAGAGACACCTCAAAAATTAGTAACAATTTTTTTTGCCTTCTTTCGTCTACAAAATGCCACAAACCTTCTTGTCATACAATCTGTTTCGAGTTTTTTTTGTAGCTTATTTCATCTGTGGAAGTGCTTATTTTAGAAGCTTATTCTCTTCAAAAGCTTGGAGCCTTTTCATGTTAAAACAATTTTAGCTTATTGGGTTGTTTTTTTTCACGTGGCTTATTGTGTTCGAAAATAGCTTACGTGTGAGCTTATTTTCGAGCTCCTTGTTGTGGCTTATTTTTTTGGTTTAGAACTTATTGTAGAAGCGTATTTGTAAAGCTTATCTCGGTTGAGCTTATATTTCTTGTGGTCCACGGTTGAAGACAAACAAGGGTGTCATAGATCCAAGTTTAAACTACAAGGACGCTGTTGTCTTTTTTGTCAGTTATGCAAAAAGACAAGAAGGACGATTTTACATTTTGTGAAGGACACGAACTCGCAATTTACGTCATCGTACGAATTAGCAATTTATTTCATCATTCGAAGTCGCTATTTTCTTCATCATCCGAATTGGAAACCTATGAAGTAACCGAATTAGCAATCTTTATGAGGACCCGAATTAGCGACATTGTATAGCACCCGAATTCGCAGCTCCTTTAACATCCGAATTCGCAGTTTACTTTGTTCTCCTAATTCGCAGTTTAAGTAATTTCGGGTTTTTCGGTTTCGAGTGTCGGTCAACTACGGGACTTCTTTCATACACCGTTGTGATCGTGACTCATTTTCGATCAACGTGGTATACTTACATTTAACCGACGGTAACCGTACGTGTCCGCGAGATCAATTTTTCATTCGTTGCATTTTTCCAAAGTAAAACAAGGAAGACAAGTTTTTTTTGGAGGGAATTTTTGATATTAATTAAACTTAATTCAAAAAGTGCACACGCAGTCCCTGCAGTTCAAAGATAATCTCACCACTAGTCCTTGTTGCATTAACAACCTTTCTAGTTGAAACTCATTTGAACCGTTGGTCCTTTTTACATTTAATTCAACCGTTAGTGCTCTAAAGTGACACGTTATTGCACCGTTAGTCCTTAACTGTGTTTTAATTAACCGGTACTCATTTTAAGTTCAACGGTTGTGCACCGGTCATCGTTTTAATCTCATTTTTCGCCAACAAAAGCTCAAGTTCTTCAATTTCAACAACAATTGATTATTGTTTCACGGTTTCTTCTTGATTTTGTAAAATCTCGCGAAAGATTCAATTATTTTCTCGGTTTAAATCTAAGATTTGTAAACTCCCGTGAATGTTAATTGAATTTAATCCACAACAACAATCACTTTACCCACTAAAGATCCTTGTTTATCATTTCACATCACCTTTGCAATGTCGACTCAACAAGACATCAATGCTATTAGAGCACAACGACTTGCAAACACACATGATCCTTTGGTATTAATGGCAAACACTCAGACACCGTTTCACCCAGATCATTCATCACATATTACCTACATACAACATCCACAACCCAACAACAACTTTGTCCAACAACCTTCATTCAACACGAACTACATGCAACAACCAATGCTAAATCCTGAAGATATCTCAGACCCCACAACTGCATTAGACATGGCACTTAAACTCATGTCTAAGGCATTTCAGCTAAACAACATCACTCCAACAAACAACAACCAAAGAAGTTCATCAAACCCTTGCTACAGTCAGATTGCTCAGTCGGGTATGAATATAGATCAAGACAGACAGATACTAATGGTTGATGATAATGTTGGGAACCAGTTTAGAGAGAATGCAGTGCAGAATGTAGGACATTTGGTTGGGCAGAATGCAGTTCAGAATCAGGGTACTCAGAATGTTAGGAATCAGAATGGGCTTAGTGTTGTTCCAGGGATTGCAAATCAGCATGGGAATGGGAATGTTGTAGCAGCACGGGCTGAGGGTAATAGTAATGGGATTAATGGAAATCCGATAAGGTGTTACATCTGTCAAGGAGAGGATCATTATGCCAGCAACTGTACAGTAAAGCCAAGGAAACAAGATGCTGCTTATCTTCAGAAACAGATGCAGATTGCTCAAAAGGAAGAAGCAGGGATTCAACTCACTTCTGAGGAATTTGATTTCATGGCTGCTGCAGGTGCTTGTGAGGAAACTGAGAAAGTAACTGCCAACTGCAATTTACAGAATAATTTGCAGCTAGCATCGACATCTGGTACTCAGTCTGACAAAGCTCCCGTCTATGACTCAGACGGATCAGCTGAGGTACATCTCTCTGAAAATTGTTATGGTAATGATATATTCAATATGTTTACTCAAGAGGAGCAGTATACTGAGCTACTCGAGCCCATTCCTGAACCACACCAAGTACAACAGAATGATAGTAATATTATTTCTGCGGTTTCTAGTGTGGAACAAGGTGGGAGAACAGTAAAACAACAATTTGCAACTGTTGAGGAAACACATACGTACCATGAATCATTATTTCATAATATAGCTGCTGAAGTTGAGAAAGTCAACTCGGTCAATTGCAAGTTGAGAGAAACTAATGCTGATTTGACCACTGAGCTTGCTAGATATAAAAATCAAGAAAAGTGTTTTGAAATTAGTCAAGAAAAATATGACAAACTTGAAAGGTGTTATCAAAAGTCTGTTTATCAAGAGCAATGTCTTACTAAAAAGATAAATGCACTTCACTTAAGTTCTGCTAAAATGATAACGACTATGAATGAGGAAATTTCAAATTTAAATAAACTGCTTTCAAAGGAAAAGTCAACCGTTTTTTCTCTTCAAGAAGAAAAGAAAAGGTTGAAGTCTGATTTCAAAATACGTAAAGACGAGCTTCTTGATAAACAAATTCAACTTGAGAATAAGATAAAGGAATTAGATAATATTTTGGTTAAAACGGGTCAATCGATTCAAACGATGCACATGCTTTCACCTAAGCCAGACTCGTTTTACCATACCGAACAGAAAATGGCTTTGGGTTATCAAAATCCTTTTTATCTCAAGCAAGCTCAGCTGAAACAACAGAGTTTGTATAATGGCAAAGTTCTATTGGAAAAGCATGATCCTCCTGTTGTGTATGATTCGGAGGAGACACTAGAACTTGCTCAAAAGAGTCGCTTAAAAATGAAACAATTAAACAAAGAAATAAAACCGGCAAATTATACAAAGATTAATCATCTTTCGGGGGTTTTTGTTTCTCAAACGGCCAAGTCACGTGAAGAGTTGTCTTTTTCAAATACTTCCAAAACGGCCAATGTTTCTAAATCATTTTCAATACCAAATGAAGATTTTTCGGATGATACTACACCAAGTGTTGCACGAAAATTTCTAAATGAGGTAAAAAGCACCATTGTGACTCTTCAACGTGTTGTCAAACAAAAAATGACTTTGGATATACACAATTGGTCGTCTTCTGCTCACCAAGAGATTCACAAAATTGTAAAAGATGAAATTTTCCCTATCGTTAACCAAGTTGACGCTAGAGTGCAAAATTTCGAAATACAATTTCTGAAAGAAGCAGCCAAATTTGTTCGAGACTTCCAATCTCTTGCAAAAGAAGCTGATGAATCTCTTGCTAAGCATAAGGCATTGGAATTGGAAATTGAGCGTCTCTTGAGAGCAGTTGTCAGTCAAGATATTATGTCTATTGTGCAAAATAATTCTGTTGTAGATACATCAAATCTCCAAACTGAGCTTGAACGTACGAAAGAACGCTTTGAAAATTGTATCATTAAAAAGGAGAACGAATATGCTAAACTTTGGAATGATTGGTACAAGAAATGTGAAGAATGCAAATATGACAAAATTTTGTACGATAAAGCTTATAATGACATGCAACAAAAGATCGAACGGTTGCAAGCTCAGTTGGGAGATCAAAAGGGTAAATGTAAGGATACTCCATGTGTATCAAATACCCTTGATTCTTTTTCTTAGAAACTAGAAAATGAAAACGTAGAATTAGAGTATCAGGTTCAGAATTATGAAAAATAAAATGCTCATCTTAAGACTACATACAAGAACCTGTTTGACTCTATCAAAGTGGCACGGACTCAAACCAAAGCTATAATTGACTCTTTGCAAGATAAATTACATGACATGATCTATGAAAATGCTAAGCTAAGAGCCCAGTTATTTGATAAGGTTTCTGAACAAAAGGACATCACCAAAGGTACGAGTGTGAATACTAAGTTTGCAAATCAATCATCCGAGAGGAAACCGTCTTTGCAATCTTTAAGAAACAATTTTGTTGTGAGACAACCAAATGCATTTCAATCTGAACGTCCAAAATTTTCAAAAACTCGAGTTCCTTCAAAG
Source organism: Tanacetum coccineum (assembly GCA_026074375.1). Classification (NCBI taxonomy): domain Eukaryota; kingdom Viridiplantae; phylum Streptophyta; class Magnoliopsida; order Asterales; family Asteraceae; genus Tanacetum; species Tanacetum coccineum. The sequence continues at coordinate 21,670 of BQNB010030919.1, forward strand.
GTTGTTGAGACGCATGATTTGTCAAACCCATTCACTTCAAACTCAGAACCTACCACCACTGAACCAAAAGTTGTGACAAATGATAAAGTGATTGCCCCTGGAATGTTTAGGACTAATTCGTTTAAGACTTCTAGGGAAGATAAATTTGTGCCTATCACCAAAGTTATACCAAGCGTTAGGAAAAATCCGATCACTGTTTCACAACCTCATGTCATCACTAAGAAACATGTCAATTCTGATTCAAATGGTGTGTCTTCTACAGGAGTAGACAACACTGCTAAGAACAGAAGGCTACAACCTAGGAGCAATACAAAGAATGATAGGGTCCCTTATGTATCTAAGAGTAGTTGCATCAAGAATAAATAAGTTGAAGTAGAAGAATACCATAGGAATTTAATGCTTTTTAAGAATAATAAACATATGTCATCTGAATGTAATAACATTAAGCTTGCTATTCGGAATGATAAATCTGAAGTTGTTTATGTTATGTGTAAGCAATGTTTAATTACTTCAAATCATGATGTTTGTGTGCTTAACTATGTGAATGACATAAATTCTCGTGTGAATAAGTTCAATGCTAATGTTTCAAACACTGCATATCAAAAGAAACATAAGCCAACGGTCACGAAACCTAAGAAGGCAGGGTCCAAAGAAGACTTCTTCACCTTATGCCTAGGTGTGAAACCTAGAACTTGCCTTATGTAGTCACCTACTGGAAGAATGTTTGACCTTAAAGGAAAAATAATTGAATCCAGTGAATCAGAGAGTCAGTCTGACTGCTCTAAAGGTGATATTGCATGTACTTCTAACCCTCAGGAACCTACAAGAAAACGGTTTCTAATTTCTACTTTTTCTTTGGCACGTCGTCTAAATTTGTTTATGGTGCGTCAACTCGGGATGCTCAAAGCGTATGACAGGAAATCTGAAGCTTCTCATAAATTTCATCTGGAAATTCTTGGGAACCGTACGCTTTGGAAATGATCATGTTACTGCAATTCTGGGTTATGGTGATCTTCAATGGGGAAATATATTGATCACCAGGGTTTATTTCGTTGAGGGCTTGGGGCACAACCTGTTCTCGGTTGGGCAGTTTTGTGATTCAAATTTAGAGGTCGCTTTCAGAAGGAACACCTGTTTTGTCAGAAATCTCGAAGGAGTTGATTTGCTAAAAGAAAATCGCACCACAAACCTTTACACTATCAATCTCTATGAAACGGCCTCTGCATCTCCAATTTGCCTCATGGCTCGTGCTGGGGGTTTCTTTATACCAAGTCTTGGTTTTATGGCATCAACGTTTATCCCACCTCAATTTTAACACCATAAATGACCTTGCTAATAACTATATCGTCACCGGACTTCCAAAATTCAAATATCATAAAGAACATCTTTGTCCCTCATGTGAGCAAGGAAAAAGAAAAAAGGCATCTCACCCACCTAAACCTGTTCCAAATTATAAGCAGAGGTTACACCTTCTCCATATGGATTTGTTTGGTCCAATAAGAGTCAAAAGCATCAACGGTAAGCGATATGTTCTCGTTATACGTGGGTACACTTTCTTAGAATAAAAGATGAAGCACCAGAGGAGATTAAAACCTTTCTCAAGAAAATTACAGTTCTACTACAAGCTCCAGTCATTATTGTAAGAACCGTGTTCTATAATCCTTATAATGTTCATATGATCATAAATATACACTTGTTAAAGTTATAAAGCTCAAAATCCATTTGTTTTCTGTTTTTGATCCAAAACCGTAACTCATAAACTCTAATTTCGTGATTTTGGTTAATTTATAAGCTAAACATGTAAAATGTTGTTATAATATATCCTAATAAGCTTAACTAACAATATTATAATCACTTTATTAAGTCTTGATAAGATTTGAATTAAAAACCTACGCGTTTTCGTTTTAACTAAAACGACCCATTTTGATTTCTAGCTTAACGAATCGTTATTATAAACTTTCGTTACATTAAAACATCTTATTTTAGCTTATATTAATAAGCTATAACCTGCAAATATCTTTTGGAATGTTAAAAATAGCTTGCATGCAAATTAGGACTAATTTTCTAATAATTTCCATGCATAGGGTATATATTGTAACCTTTTGAAATTATCAAGTATAAGGGCTTAAAATGTCATTTTAATAAAGTTATAACTTCAAGGGTAAGTTTTGCCAAGTTATAAAGTCAAGGGATTATTTGATAAATACTAAAAGGACTAGTTTTGTAAATATTTATAAATCAAGGGTTTATATTGTAAATTTAATATTCTTAAAAATATAAAATAATATATATTATTATACAAATGATAAAAATATAAATAAAAGTTATTAAACTTGTTTTTATTGAAACCCGACACATTCTCCGTTATTAATTAACGATCGACGCATTTTAAATTAAATACGTTTTATATTAAACGTAATTTATCATCAGCTAACTTTTGAAGAAACATTAAAATCATATCGTATCACGATACTAGGGAAATTCATGTGAGGGGTTCCATTTGGGTATTTGTTCTGACGAGTTTGCTGGGTTTACGATTTAAAGTGCCCTAACTCCTCAAACAATATTGTGTGGCCTCTGGATTATGATTGCCCGAACAGTGATACACTATATCCGAGAATTAATCAATCAAACATGATAAAACATTATGAAGATTTGATAATCAAACTAAGACTCGACATATTATCCCAGGTTACGTGACGAAGCTGCTTTCTTTCAATTGATATACTGAATTTCTAAGTTCAAGTAGATAACATCGTGTTACCATACAGACGCATTTCATTTGATATACTTTTGCCATCAATCAGATTTCCCTGATAAGGTGAGTCCATAGCCTCACTTTTAAATCTCTTATAATTTATAAACCCGTGAGGGGGATACATGCTTAAACCATGAATACAAGTGTTTTCTAAATGTATGCTATCCAGATATGTATGCTATCCAGATATATTATTGCCTATGTAGCTTCCAGTACCATTATTTCCATATCATGAACCATTAATTGCCTACGAGTAAACATAAGTATTGTGAATAGATCTATTGGGGGGTGACGGCTCCCGTTTGTATACCCATTCATAGGGTAGCCAAACGCACTATATTTGACCTAATGGGTAACCTTGGCAAGTTACCTTTCCACGGGGACATCTGTTCTCCAACCAATGTCACTACGGTGATCTTCCCTGTTAACGTATTGATGTCATGAGTTTAGATGCAATAATAATGTTCTCCATGATAATTGTCCCTGCAATGCAAATATTTCTTTTATGATAACTTGTATTCAACTATTACATTTCAAACCTATGAATTTCACTTAACCTTTGTGTTGACCCTTTTTATGCATGTTTATCCCAGGTAATTGAGCAACTTATGGCATGGAGTGGCATGGACTTGAAGATGGCTAAAACTTGTTATCATTCACATTTTATGTTTCTAGATTTTGGGACCTGCCTTTGTAAAACTCTGATTTTAAATGAATGATAACGTATCTTTTAAAAACGTCTCTTTTGAGTCGTTTTCTATGATTGTGTCTGTGATTCATGAAGTAATACCCCAGATTAGCTTCCGCTGCTATATTTATCAAAATGGGGGTGTTACAGAGTGGTATCAGAGCTCACGGTTATAGAGAACAAGGGTAAAACCTTAACTATAACTACTTTTCTTTTGCCATCAATGTCCTCCGTGCCACTACATTCCCTGAATTGTGAAGATGCCACTACTTTTTCCGAATAGTATGTAAAAATACATAACTACTATACTATTATATAAATAACTTATGTTATTCGAAACAAATAGATTAAGTCTAAAATACAAGTTGCTAGACACTTTTTCCCGACCGTTACCATGATAAAGACACAACTATTTACATTCGTCTTGATCATAGATCAAAAACAACAACCTAAGTGGTGATATCTTCCACGTTATACAATACTTTACATCGTTTACTTATAAGACGTATCAACGAATAATCAATCCTTCATATAATTCCTTCGATAATGCTTTTGCGAAATGATTATATTCAAACTTTCCTCCTTTTTTTTGTTGCAATTTTTTGATTTTTTTTGATTTTTTTTGACTAACTACAAAACTCGGTGTAATTTTACCATCTTCACGATCATAATAACTCCGGATAATTCCTTCGGTAATTCTTCATTCTTTGGGCATACCAATAATTGTGATGGTAGTAAAAATACATGAGTTTTGACTATTTTATACATTCCCATTTGCGATGTGCAAATTTCTTTCCAATCGTACCAAAGATAGAAAATGACACAAGACTCGGGAAATACATACTTTACACTTTAAGCAACTAGCAACTGTAAATGGACTTAATCTAACAAGGTAGGCTAAAGTGTAAAGGTGCAACGAAACAAATAGTTGGTGTTATTCCTAAAGGATTGGCTCTACAGGTTTTTCTAGAGGTATATTACTCTTATAGTGAGAGTATATAAAGGGTTTATACGGGGGTTAACTAACCAGTGTAGTTAGTTAATAAACAACATGTATAGGCTTTTTAGGTGTAATCCTAAAAAATTTACCAATTTAAACAAGTTACTCCATTTAAATCCATAGTACTCATCACTGTGATCTCGAATAGATATACCAAGCCAAGTTCTAAAGTCTACAACATCACTGACACACTTGTATTTTTGTGGCATTTGGGTAAACATTTGAAAACGGATAAGGTTCAATCCTCTCAATATCTAATAAGGGTTGTTGTGTGCGTGTCTATCTCTCACTCTCTAATTTTCATAAAAGTTATGCTTGAAATTTTTAAAATTGAAGCAGAATTTCTCATCTCTATCTCTAGTGTGAAAAATAGGAACAATTTACATTCTAATTCCAACCCCCCCCCCCCCCCACAACTAATTATACAATGTCCTCCGTGTAGGTAAAACATTAAAAACAGGAATTTAAAAGAATTAGAACAAGAAACTCCCCTGATAATTTATGCTCGGCCTAGATTCTCCATAGTAGGCATTAATTTGCGGCAAGAAGTGATTTGAACACCATCTTGAGGTTTCAAGACTCCAACACTTCAAAATTTCTAGATTGTAGATACTTTACCAACATTTTTGATTTCTTTTCAGTGAGGTCCTGTGCAAAATTATAGGAAAAACATGCATTCCTATCTTGGTACCTACGGTTAATTTAAACAAAACTAAACAAATTGTACAGGAGATCAATACGCCGTATCCATAAACTGGAATACGCCATATAGAGACCTGTAAAAAGTATCTAAATATGGGTCAGTCTGCCGAATACGCCATATCATGTGCATGAATACGCCGTATTGCCAGAACTGACAATAATGTTTTAAAAGTGCATAAAAATAAAGGACTGATAACGTCCAGACATACAATACGCCGTATGGTATGGAGTGGATACGCCGTATTGATGTCTAGGAAAACAGACTCAATAAAAATAAATAACATTCCGGGTTGTCTCCCGGGAAGAACTTTTGTTTACAGCGTAGTCTTTAAGTTAGACTTTTCTTCAGCTTCTTTCACTCTTGTAAACACACTCTCTCTCTCTCTCTCTCTCTCTCTCTCTCTCTCTCTCTCTCTCTCTCTCTCTCTCTCTCTCTCTCTCTCTCTCTCTTAATTCCGCACTTTAATTTGGATCAGGTGATAGGTTCCGTAAACTACCAACGAACTATAGCGCTGAACTTACTGCCAGTCTTTGTTCTATCATGCAAAAACAAGTCAAAATCGTCATACCATAATACAAACATCAAAAGATAAGCAGTTTTAAGTTTAGGTACATCATGACATGAATAATATAAATGTAAAGAAGATAGAAACAAAAAGATAAGGGATATAGGGATCAAGGGTCTGGCTGCTGGGGTGCTGAGGTGCTGGCGTCATCAGTCCTACGCCTGGTACGCCTCACGTACGGGATCTAAAAATCTGCATTGCTAGTGTACCTGACCCCAGCCTGATCCATCATCCGTGAAAGTCCAGTAACCGTTCATGTAGTGAATCGAGAGAAATCACAGGCCATACTATAAAATACCTCTCTCTGCTCTCCCAATGCTCCTCCTAAACCATGGACGTCCTCCTATAACCTACTAATCTATGTGCCATAGTCCTAGTAGCTAGGGGTGGCTGAGCTGCTTGTACAGGTACTGGAACAGCCGGAGCACCCTCGTCAACTACAGGAGCATCCTCAGTGACCTCAGGGGCACCGGCCACAGCAACCTGCTGCCTCTCTGGTCCCAGGGCTACCCAAGCCCAAGTGTCATCAATCTCCTCGCAAATCTGTAATCTCACCAACTCAGCCATATCAATCACGGGGAGGTCTCGGACAATCACAGTCAGTCACTGGAGTCTCTCCTCAGTAAGTAATCCAAAATGCTCAGCCAGACGAGCGACAAATTGACCCCTAGATATCATAGCCCCCTGCTTCCTCCCCAAAGCGAACAACCTCAAATACCTAGCCAACAGATAAGGGGCGTTGACTGAGCCAACGTCCATCCCTCTCAGATAAAATAAATCAGTCACTGTCACCTTCTCAGGTGCCTGACTCCTCCCAGTAATACTGCACGCAATTAGCCTATGGCACAGTCTAAGCATCGGATCCCTGATAAGAGTATAAGAAGGGGGTGTACCCAAGAAATCCCCCGCAAACGAGTTCCCTATCTAGTAAGCACTCAGATCCCCCATGTCGGGGATCTGCCTTGCACTCTCGGCCTAGTATGCACCGAATCCAACCGACTCAATCTCCTCAGCAGTATGTAGGCCCATAGCCAAAATAAACTCTCTCCAACTCATACGACGCCTAACTCCTCCTAACTGAAACTGTAAATCTCCAGCTGTATCTAAATCAACCACAGCCTCTCCAAATCTGAAACTTCTAAAGAACTCCAAAATGAGCTCGTGTACCAACAGGCCTCTAATCTCAAATAGTCGCCTCCAAGCTCGGCTAGTAAACACATTCTGCCCCTGAGCATCCATGTGCTCCATCAGCATCATACCTCTCAATCCCTCAACCATCATATCAAGAAATCCCCCAAAATCAAATACCTGAACCCTATGCACCTCTCTCCTGTATATCTTAGCCAACCTCGTCTCAAAATCCGCTATATCAAGCATCAGTATACTGTAATCCCTCAAACCTAAGGTACTGGTACCTCTGATCTCTAGGTGGAAGAGCCATATCTTATAACAGAGATGATAACGATGTCCTTTTCTGACTTTAGATCATCGGGATGAATTATGCTGAAAGGGTTGTCATTAAAGTACAAAACATTTTGTTCCACTTCATTATATTCGGACAATGATGTTTCATCTTTCAAATCAAATTCATCGATATGTTGAGGGCCTAAAGTGGTTTCAGTTAACAAATCTGATTTAGACGTTAGAGCATCATTGTAAACAATGGCTGGAAATTCATTCTCAAAATCTTTAAAGAAGTCTAAATCATCAAAACAACTGACCGTAGGCTCGGGTGACGGAAACGAAGGCATATTGACTTTTTCATTATCATTTTCCGAATCCGTTTTCAAATCATTGACAGAAATTGTTTTATAAGAAAACGAGTTTTTGTCAAATATTACCGTGTAATCTTCATCGTCGGATTCGTCAAACGATATTCTAAAGTCAATTTCATCGTTGTTAAGAGAACTTACAGTGGGTTCACAAGAGAGTGTTCTTTCAGATGATAACTCGTCATTAAAGACTATAGATGGGAATTCGGTTTCAACAGATCTGAGGTCGTGAACATCTTCATCATACCAGATCTTACCATACTTAGCAGTTTCCCAGTTATACACCTTACCATGCCGACGAGCTTTTTCCTCTTCAAGCCTGATGTATTCTTCCATAGTAATGTTCGGGTTGTCCATCCTGTTACTAGAAAGAAAACCGTCAAATAACCAATACGTCGTATTCAGTGAACTAAATACGCCATTTTACACAAACACAATAAGCAAACAAACAGAATTATAAACTATCCTAAACTACACTAATCCTAAGGGTTAGATATAATCTAATGCTAAAAACCAAAATATAAAATAAAAATCAAGATTAAATTTTCACTCCCTGGCAACGACGCCAAAAACTTAATGTGTCGTTGTGTGGTTGTAATTTATGATTCAAGTTATAAATTTATATTTTTCTGACTTAACCAAAAACAACACTTTAACGGGCAGTGTACCTAGTCAAATGGGAGTTTCGTGGTAAGTAGGGTGTCGAAGACTAAGAGCGAGAAACACTTTCAATTTATTAATATTTTGGTTATCTAATCTAAGTTAGTTCTGATCTAAGTTAAACCTATGTTAATCCTAAATCTAATTGATAAGGGGGGTTTTTAGTCTGAGAGACTGGCACGGGTTTTGTGGTGACTAAAACCAATTCAAGACACTTAAACACACGCAAGCAAATTAACAGAAGATAAAAGAGCGATCTAGCCAAATATAAAAAACTGTATTAGCCATCATTAATCTGATTAGAACGTTGGTTTGTTTATTTAGTGAAATGATTACTTATCTCGAGGCGGCATATCTTTCTTAAGACTTAGGCGTTAATTCTTCCTAAGACCTAGATACGAAGAATTCTGTCACAATTAAACATATCCGCATAAAGCATCCTTATTTGCTGATTATAATTTATCTTAGGGATTAAAGCAATGGTGATCTTGTTAAACCCTAGCTCATAGAGACTTAACCCACTTACTACTTAATGGTAATTCATACACTAGTAGTCCGCTAACCAAGTCTTTATCAATTAATTAAGAACGTACTCGTTGATCCCAAGGGTCACCTACCGGTCCAACTAAGCTCATAATTTAAAGACAAAGATAGGTCATTATCCGTGATCCTATTGGTCTAGATGTATCAATCAATATATGGAGAGCTATCCCGGCATCTAGATTACTTAGTCCGTATCACTAAATCCAGTTGAATGATAGGTCGCATACAAAAGCACGTAAACAAGTATAAACTGATAAACATAAACAAAACAATTAACGATAAATTAAGCAATCGATATAAACAAAACCAAACATTCAAATCTTCATAATAATGGCTAATATCCGAAGTTATTAGCCTTTAAACATCATAATCAATACAAGAGTAATAATTTAGCCAAGGTAAACTAACCGAGTTAATGAATGATACCAAAAACTGAACGATTAAAAGAGTATAAGAAATTACACGTTGTCTCCTATGGAATTGATTATGTTGCTCGACCTCTTCTGCTCTTTTTCTCCTCTGAAAATCGACTTTTGTGGTTTAGATATCGAGAATATGATTTTGCACACTTAAAACTCGTTTTTGAGTTTTCTATTTATAGGGTCTTGAATATGGTCAATATGGCGTATCAAAAGGCTTCGATACGGCATATTGGGGGTTTCTTGGAGTAGGGACCACATTTGATATCTTCCAGAATATTTACATTCTATATCTTGAATATGGCGTATAGGCTTCTCCTGGATACGGCGTATTGATCTTGTTTCCTTCGTGGTCTTTGGTGAGTGTTGGCACATATATGCCGTATCTTCCTTGATGGATACAGCGTATTGGATGTCAAAACATTAATCTTTAAAATATCTTCGTTTAAGCTCCATAATGCGTGCCTTTTAATTAATCTTCACCAAGTACTCCATAATTACTACAATTCTCAAATACAAACGATTAAGTAATAATTCTTTGCAATAATTATACAAAATGGGTTAATTACATAGGATAAATGATGCTATAAAATAGACGTTATTTGATGTTATCAAGGAGGCCGAGTCTAGTGCGAGAGGCATGACTGAGATTGGGGTTGATCGAGTTACTCATCTTGTTGTTTCGGATGACACGACTGAGCTTGTTAGGGAGGATTATCCTGATCTTGTTAGTGCTGATGTATCTTTAGAGGTTATGCAGAGAGGTTTGGATGTGGTCATGCAGGATCTATATGATCACATGGTAGAGATTCCGATTCATAGGGTTAGAGTTATCAAGAGTGTCTAGAGAGATCAAGGACATAGGATTGTCGCGACTAGCTAGCAGAGTGCTGCTATGTCAGAGAGGGTTGGTACATTGGAGTGGGATAACATGAGACTCAGAGGCATGTTAGATGTTGAGAGACAAAGAGTTGAATGTCTTCGGCGTAGTATGTCATATGTTCAGAGGGATTTGAGACAGATCCGCCGATTTTGATTTTACGATCGTGTGAGGATCGGGAGAGTTGAGGCTTACGCTAGGAGGCATTTGGGATATCAATCCTAGATTTTGTTCCATCATTGTTCGTGTAGCGATTAGTAGTTTTAGGATAGTAGTAGTGTTAGCGATTTGTAGATCCTACCTTAGAAAATCATGATGTAATCGACTATGTTCGATGTTATGAAATATATCTTCCCATTATCTATGTTATGATGTTATTTATCTAATGCCGTTTTTCCTATCTTTTTCGTATTATGTTATTAGTTACTTGATCATGGTCTTGCCGTGCATTTATATTAATCTCGAATTTTTGTATTAAAAGATAAAATTGTTCTATCCAATGTTTAAGGTAATCTCATCTTACTGAAAGATCTCACCGTGATTATTATTTTTGGTGATGTAGAAATATGTCGACTGCTACACATTCTAGAATGACCCAAGATGCGATCAACAAACTGATTGCCAAGCGCGTAGAAGAAGCTCTAAAAGCGTATGACGCTGCCAGAAACCCCAGAACCGAAACGAGAATGGAGGATGACAACAAGATGACAATGTCGAGGCCAATGTTAATAATGGAAACGGTAACGGGAATGGGAATGGAAACCCCAATGTGAACAACGGAGGTGTTGTACCCGTTGCTCGAGAGTGTACCTACCTATACTTTGTGAAGTGCCAGCCGCTGAACTTCAAGGGAACTGAGGGAGTGGTTGGTTTAACCCGTTGGTTTGAGAAAATAGAGACGGTGTTCCATATCAGTAATTTCCCTCCAAGATATCAAGTGAAGTATGCATCATGCACCATGTTGGATGGTGCATTGACTTGGTGGAATTCCCATAAAAGGACAGTAGGAGTTGATGCTGCTTATGCCATGACATGGAAGGCACTCATGAAGCTAATGACTGAGGTGTATTGCCCGAATGAAATCCAGAAAATAGAGAAGTAATTGTGGAACTTGACGGTAAAGGGTAATGACCTGACTGCTAACAACCAGAGGTTTCAAGAGTTGACTCTGTTGTGCACTAAGATGGTCCTGGAGGAGGAGGATCAGGTTGAGAAGTATATTGGAGGTCTTCCGGATAACATTCAAGGGAATGTGATTGCTACTGAACCTACTAGACTCCAGGATGCAGTCCGTATTGCTAACAACATGATGGACCAGAAGTTGAAGGGTTACGCTATCAAGAATGCTGAGAACAAGAGAAGGTTCGACAACAACTCAAAATACAACCGTGGATAATGTAACATTTTTGAATTTAAGAAATATTTGAACCGAGCCAATTTTTTTATTAGAATTCATTTTTATTCTTTTTGCTCGACCTGATAAAAATCGTCAATTTTAATTATTCGTGTGTGACGACTTGGATAATTATCCAGTTTTAAAGATCGAGAAATCAATAATTCCATATTTTAGCTTCAATAGCTTAATTATTTTCATTTTAGTATTTTTCGACTTCTTATTCGTGTTTGACCGAACCACGTCAAAAAAATGGTATTTTTACAATCTTAACATTTTAAATAAATGTTTAAGCCCAAACCAAACACTTTTAATGCATTCAGCATTTACCTCCTCGGTAATTAACAAGCACACGGTAAAAGGCATATACTCATAGTATGAAATCATATCACGTAGCAAAACACATTGCGTTCAATTTTTCAAAACAATATGTATCCCCCTCGCGGGTTATAAAACATTTAAAACAGTTCAAAAGCGAAGCTATGAACTCACCCTGATCGAAGCCAAAGATCAACACAACCGAGACAATCCTAAGACGTCACAACAACGACTCTAACCGCGACTTTTAATTGTGATCGCTCGATTACTATACAATAAGGTACGATCGAATAGTGCATACATCGCAACTATTAAGACGATATAGATATACATACACATGTGATGGGAAATCCACTTGCGCGTCCTAGATCCTAATACCCCATAAAATTGAGTACGTTCTCTCTTTTAATTATATGATACACCACTTAATCAAAAAAATTCTATTTTCAGAAAGTTACTATTTTTAGAAAATTACTATTTTTGGAAAGTTACCACTTTTAGTAAGTCCCCACATCTATTTACATTTATAAAGAAGAATATTTATTTATCTCGTCGAACTTTCGACGCCCAACTAGTTGTTAATTTCTAGCATCGGAGTTATATCCCGAATATTACAAAAGTTATTATTTTTAGACTTTATATTTTTAGAACCGACCAATGATCTCAAAATAATTACTTGCATAAGAATATTAATCGATATTATTCTATTAATCGAAATCGCCCTTACAACGTATTAACGTTGATTAAAATCTCCGTCGACTTTTACGTTGACTTTTGGTACATACAATATATTTATTTTCTAAATCGCGACTAGTCTAGTTTCTTCGTTAAGAGTCGTTAAATCTTAAGATTTGTACGGTAGAAGCGAAACGTCATTCCGGACAACTTTCGTGTTTCGCCGGACGGCTAAAACGGACTCGAAAGTGTCAAAAGTCGGGACATAAAATTCTGCATCTTTTTATATTTATTAACAAGTGCTAAATTTTCTCATCGTAAGTGTATTATCTCGATTTGCTATCAGATTCTTCGTTATTAGGTGTTAGAGCTATTTTATATCAACAAAGAGCGTAAAAATACACTCTATCGTATTTTCCAAACAAAAATTAGATTTTACAAAATCTCAGACCTTGAAATACGTGTCAAAGTTTCTGCTCAAATTCACGAGCTGCAAAACGCACCAAAATCCATTTTTGACCCAAAAATCCATTCACGACACATCTAAACTAGACGACGCAAGATCCATTCGGATTTCATCACATGCAATTATCAAGAATCGATAGAATCACAAAAATAAAAGTAACACTAGTATTAAAAATACTCACAAAAAATAAGCAAGATCAGACAAAAACTCAGACTCACCTTGTTCCTCTTTGTTGTTGCCACGGCTCGAACCAAACAAAAACACAAAACCTTAAGTTTTATTACTTCAAATCTTTACTAAACCCTTTCCAATATTCTTCCCACTAAATCCTTAATCTACCACTTTGACTAGAATCCTTTAGTTCAAGTAAAAATCAAAAACCTTATAAACCTTAATGCATGCGCCATTTTTCTTCATGGATGATCATAACTTGATCATCTAATCAATATTTGATAGTTGGATGATCAAAACCACCAAAGGGTGTGGGCTTGTGGGTTTCGTCGAGCACCAAGAAGGGGAAGGAAACAAGAAAACAACCAACACTTGGTTCTATCTAGGTTTAAACTTTCATTTGAGTGATATAATGAGAGATTTCAATATCAAATCTTTGGTAACTAGAAAAATCAAAACACCAAGGGTGTTTGTGATTGTTGCTCATCAAAACCAAAGAAATGGGAAGAAGGGAAAACAAAAGTCTACAATTATTCCTACCTGGATCTAAATCATTTTTAGTGTGGTTTAAAATGGATTTCATAATCAATATATTGGCAATGGTTTTTAGTTTGTGTGTTTGTCGATTATATATTTTTTATGTGTGTAGTCGGCCCGAGCAAGGGGAGAACCCAAAAAGGAGAGAAAACCAATTTTTCTATGGTGTGTTTACTATGTGTGAAGCGAAGAGGTTATCATCTCTTGGAAGCATAAGTTGTAATGATTGTGGCTTGGGAAAATCAAATGGTTTGTGTGTGGGGGTGTCATATAGCCGTCGGCTATATGGGTCTAGGGGGCTCACCATGCAAAATGGACAGTTTTAATAATCAAAGTTGGGATATAATCTAAATTTTTAGGAGACTCATCCTGTTTCACCATATGAGCATATGATTTAGTACAGACATTAACCTCCTTTTGACAATTTTTACTATGATCACCCTGACGTTATCCTTACTTATTATCACCATGACTTAGTCTATTTCTTTAAAATTTGACTTATTAACTGACTCATTATTTTATTCCTTAGCCACAGTAACAGGACTACTACCAAACAATCCATTAGTATCCATCTCCTTAACACCAGTAGCTCCATCCTTTCCAATAGTACAATTTAGACCATCATCTTTCATAACATCATTCACTCCCCTTTCATCATTAGACACCATACAGTCATCACCATCTGAATCCCGACTCCCAATTGACTCCATATCTTTCTCAGCACCATTCCTAACACTTCTAAGTCTTCTTTTAAATCAGTTTTTTTGAAGTATTTTTCTTTGTAGTTCTAGAATTGTTGATACTGTGAATAGAGTCTTCAAATTTATTAGGTATTTTTGTATTTCTTTTGTTCCTCATAGTAAAATTAGGGTATATAAAATTTGGGGAAAATTTTTAGAAACTTCAAAAACCTCACTAATCAATCCAAAATGATCACCAAAACCACATAAAATCAATCTACTACAAGAAAACCACAACATAGAAACCTTATTTCAAAAATGGATTTTGGCGCCAAAATTGAAAAACGGTGGATTTCAATTTAGCCACACAAAATCAATGAAACAAAGACCGCAATGTGCGGAATCAAAAGTAGAAACAGATGCACTAATCAGATCTGAAAAATTCACAAAAAACAATCACAAATTGAAGGTTTTTGTAATTTTTTAATGGTGGAAAATTTTGTAAGGAAAGTTTGTTGGAGGAGAAAGAAAAGAGAGAGAAATGTTTTTTTTAAAGGATTTAATGTCATTAAGTAAGAGATCCTTCTAAGTCTGCCTGTTTGAGAAGACCGATTTGTTCCTAGAGCTCCAACGCGACCATACAATAGTGTGAACATGACATGGGCCTTTGGCTCAAACGTTTGCAAAACCAGTATTTTGATAAGAATGATGGTAGGCCCATTGCTGATCAAAAGAGATCTTTTAAGTATATAGTTTATAAACATGAAAAAGAGAGAAAAAAAAACCACCCTTTGAAATACATCATAAGGATTCATCAATGGAAGACAGCGGGGATTGCACGAAAAATCAATGGAAAACAACGGGGATTTTCAAGATGATGATTTATAAATTTCCGACTCGGATTCCTCTATTGTCTAATCAGAAAGGCGTTTAAGAGGTCCATTTTTTAGTTTACATGTTGTGGAGTCTATCAAGGTCAAGGTTTGGTGTTAAGTGAGAAGGTGTCTTAAGTTCAGTTATTTAGTTTTAGGAGTGCCCAGTGATATTGATTTGGTGTTTCGTTCTACTTGTATTGGGATTTTGTAGTCTCTTGCTTCTTGCTATTTTTTTCTTCTTAAAAATGCCTTTAAGAATGAGTAGTGTGAACAACAACATCAAAAAGTATTAAGAACTTAGCATTAAATGGCTTGGTTTCTTCGAGGAACGTTTCCTAGGAGAACATAAGCACGCCGGAAGGGCACGTTCGAAGGAACCAGAGAAAGACAAAACACTAAGCTCAAGAAACTAGAATACCTCTTCAGACTGACAGACAATATCAAGCACTCATAGGAACGTACTACCCCAACATTCACGGGTCTATGTCTCCACGCAACTCTGCCGCCTGACACACAAGCTAGGATTAGCTCGGCGTCTCCAATTTCTAAGTGTCGAGGTTTATTGCTGGATCTGATAAAGTCAATAAATTAAATTAATAACAAACAAAAAAAAAAACAATATTGCTACAGTGACTCAGGTAGTATAAATACCCCCTCATTTACTGCTATTCAGGCAGCATTTATTGCATTATCACACACACACTATTTTACGCCCTTTCGGCTCCAACTTGTACTTACTCTCACGCCTGAGCTTGGTCCTGGGATCTCTCCCGGGGTGAGGCTAACGCGTCTTTCTTTCTTATTCACATATACGCAAGGGAATCTCTTTCTGATGGCCTGGATCTAACTTATCCTATCGGTACGGAGTATTACTTATACAATCAACTCGACACCAAAATCACATTGATCTTGATCTGATTCGATGTCATAATTACAAAGTGGGCAGCGAGATCGAGTCGAGATTTGAGTATCGTATGTCAAGGTTTGCTCTCTAGTAGCGATTTTCCATTTGTGACACACGCCAAATAAGAAATTACCTGGGAGGGGCAGGGAATTCATTCCATCTAGTGGCATAAGGGAGTGATGAAAAATTACTAGTCATTAAGAACTTCCAAGAGAGAAACTAACATGAAGTTGTTTCGCGTTGGTGTTGCCTCCGCCTTCTCAAGTGCCACTAAGTTTCCGATAAGACATGTTTATTCAAGTGATTATCACCGTTTATCTTGATTTAATTACTATATATTGTCATATTATGTATGGTTAGATGATGATTCTTCTATATATTTTTACATTAAAAACTGAAAAGTCCTTAAACTATATTTTTGTTCGCATAATGAGATGAGATCTTTCTACGTACATTATTAAATTTAAGGCAGGTTAATTAATTACAGAACCAGAGTTAGTTAAAAGGATTAAATACTGTAAATGAGATGCATATTATTTTAATATATTTATAATCTAATTATATCATCAGTTAATGTATCAAAAATTAAACATGTTAAAGTTTTAATTTGAACATTGCCAATGCGACATTTTTGGCCACCATGAGTTACAATGATTTTGGTAGCAATCTAGTACAAGGAGGCAGAGACGAAGCCAAGAATTTTCATTAAGGGGGGATCAATTTTTTTCCCTAGTAATAACATAAATTCATTGTTTTAGAAGCTGGATTTAAGTTTAAATTGTTCGAATTAGCTTGTTTGCAAAGAATTAGCTTGTTTGCATCAAGATGATTAGTGATCAAATCAATTGTTGATTATCATGGACTAAGTCCAAGTGACTAATTGAGTTTTTGGTATTTGGAGGTTGATTATACTTTGAGTTTTCTTACCTCCCTACAGTCAAATGCTTTTACAAACTCTGACATGTATTCCTCACATGTATCCTACACCTCACTTCTCATCTAAACACTCCCTAATCATTTGTCAATCCCTTCTACCTAACAAATGATCATACATACCTTTCTACATAATCCAAATATTCTTTACTAATCATTAAATCATTCCTTAATCATTATTGCCCAACTCTTTTCTCTCTTAATGACAATATGATTAATTCATAATCAATCCTTTGATTACTTACATTTTCATCATCAATTTTATCTCCAACCATAAACCTCTCATACACATACATACACTTTCTCTTGAGTTCAAACCATATACACACACTCTCAAAGCTTTCTTCATACACCTCTTGGTTTGAATTCAAATCTCACAACAACACCAAACTTTTCCTAAACACTTTGCCAACTCATCCTTATCCTAATACTTTAAAGTTGAATTTAAAATCACAAGCCATAGGCTTCTTTCTTTCACATCAAACATCACATCTAAGCCAACTCACTTCCAACTCATCCTTACCCTTATCCTTAGAATTCAAAATTTAAATCACAAGCTTTTGATCCAAACATACATAATGCCAACTCAATTCCTTCAATCTTTATCTCACATGTCTAATAGTTTGAATTTGAAATTCAAATTATCCCTCTCACAACATCCACACTTGCTCACCAATTTTATAAAATCATCTCGGATGTGGTGAAGAACTTTAATAATCCTAGACAAGCTACTAGAGGTGTTCCGATACTTCAAAGGTTAGTTTTAAATCAACTAAACAAATTTACAGACCTGTTTCTAATAAGAATGGGCAAGCACTAGTGGTAAAAAGAAGCACGCTAAAGTGTCTAGATAAGAGGTCAGTAATTCAAACTTATTTGACACGCTTTATTCGATTGAAATGATGATGACTTAGGTACGTATGGGGGGAATTCAAAGTTGGCTAGGAAGGAGTCCTTAAATTTGGTTGCATGGTTAGGTTTAGTAATAACTTATTATTAGATAAGACCGGATTATAAACTAGAATGACCAAATTCTTGATGGTAAATTTTGTTTGGGATTGAGGACGGGAACCCGCTTATTGCTACCGGGTTTTGTGGATAGTGAACAGTGAATTGTGGAAGTAGTGTTTGATGAATACCACAATTTAATGGCTCTCAATGAGGTTTTATTGGTGGGATGTGATAAAGGTTATGGTATTAATAGCTTGTTTAAACAATAGAGGGAAACAAAACGAGATGATGACTATGACCCGTATGATGATGATTTGTTTGAAAGTCATGATATGTCTCATAACCTTTAGGCTATTTGTGATGATTTCGATATCACGATCCGTGGTCGGAAAAACAAATAGATTTTTTTTGTTGAGTCAATTGTAATATAGTTATAGTAGTATCCTCCTTTGGAGTACATGTGTTTGTTATGTTCGCTTTGTGCCTATGTAACGAGATGATGTGTGGAATTCACCCACATCCTTTGTGCTGAATCGTTTTTTTGAAATAATACATTTACATGGGAAACCCTTTACCTAAAAAAAGAGTGTGAACAATATTAAACTTAAGAAGCGTGAGTTTACAAATATACAAACTTTAAATAAATGATCAACTTAGATTATAAATGAATATCATCCTCTCACCGTGCATGGTCTTTAATTATAAAAATCTAATATATCAACTAGATGAACATCTACATAAAACGGCGATGTATAGCGACAAATAATCGTAATTGCAAACTTGTGTTTTGGTGTGACTCTTGATGCAATACTTACGAGTTCAATTTGTAGTTATTGCGAGAAAAAAAATGTTAATAAGTTCTAATCAAAAAATGATAAAAAAAAGTTTAAGGATTAAACAATATTTAAACTATTAATTTAGTGGTTAATTTTGTTACCATTTATAATCAAGACTATTTAAGAAATTGACATTTTAAAACTTGTCATTTAAACATTTAAGTGAGCTTTTCTAACTTGTATCATGGTGGCACATGTTGAAGCATTAAATGAACACATTTGTTTCTTTAAATAACATTATTTGATTATTTCTAGAATAAATTACACGTTTCGTCCCTATGGTTTATACCAAATAACACTTTTAATCCCTATTCGATTTTAAGTACATCAATCGTCCCTAATTTTTAAACTAATTGCATTGATGGTCTTTATTTTATCAAAATAAGGAAATGTAGTAATTAATTTATTTGAAATATGTACACGGATAGGTCCCTATTTTCCATAATAGGGACTATCAATGAAACACGTTTGATAAAATAGAGATTATCTAAACCATAGGGACGAAACGTGTAATTTATCCTTATTTCTATGCAAAATAATGTTAAGTTTGGTAGATATCACAAATTTAAAAAATATTTCACAATCTATGTAATATGTAAATATAGTATTATAAGTTCATTTAATGCTTCAAAACCTATACTACTGTAGCACAATATAAAAAAATCATTAAGTTTAAATGTATTATAAGCAATTAATATTACTCAAATTTTAACCATAAATGCATAACATTCATTGTAAGTTTTATAATAACGACAAAAAGTAAGAAATGATGAATTATGTCAAATAGCTAGATTTGCGTTTATTGGTTTAAACTTTCTAGAGGGTTGACTCCGTCTACGTACACCTCTCATTCGTGAAATTAAATCAGAAAGGTTTCATATTTCATAAATATAATGAAAGGTTGAATATTCAAAAGTCAAGCATTTAACGACTTGTTAATTAAAAACTTCAAAGGGACTTTCATCTGTTTTTTAATCCATGTTATCGTACTGTTTATATACTATATATATTTTATATATTTATTATTATATATATTATTTATATAGACAACGGTTCATTTGAAAAGGCCTAATTTTTGTGTGAAGGAAAGAAGAGATCTCCTGACCTTTATTAACCTTCTTTTTTAGATCTAATGGTTGTTTAGATTAAATATTTGCATAATTTATATACTTAAAAAACTATGAAGGACCTTTTGTAATTTCACCATCTTAGATATCATAGGGTTTGATAATAATTTTCGTCATTTGTAAAATTTATCTTTATTTATCTCTCTTTCTACATATTTCCCACAAGATTCCCTCATCTGAGATGAAAATCACATCGACTTTATCTTATATTAACCACGCAAAAATCACCGCAAACCACCGCTATTCATGGTTCTCAAATCACTACGTTCTTACACCACCAAAGCCATATCGTTCAAACACCCTCCACACCACCGTAATTATAGCCGTAATAATCGTTTAAATCACAACTGTCTACTACCAGAATCACCACCGGAATCATAACAATTCGATCAATAAGAGTGAAGAAGAAGCAGAAGCTGATGGATTCGATGTCACACTAAAGTATGAGATTGCACAAAAATTTCAAGTATATATATATATATATATATATATATATATATATATATATATATGTTTGATAAAATTATTATGCATTTCAAGTTATTATCATTGTTTAAATTGTTAATATGTCACATGTGAGTGTATAGATTACGAATTAGGCCATGATTGTTTTAGACTTTTAGGTGACTAAATTAGTTTGTGTAATGTCTTCACGGGTGAAAAAATCAGCAAAGAATTAGGTTATGATGTAATTAGCGGATTTTTAAATTATCTTCACTCGTGAAAATTTTAGCAAGAAATATTGGCAAGAATGGTCCTCCCCTCTTTTCTCTTATTAGATTTTTGACACACCATACTTTTATTTAAGTTAAAAACGACAACGTGGCTATGGATTTCACTTCCGAGACCATTTTATTTTCCGTCACACTTTTATTTTAGTTTCTATCATTTAATAAAACGTGTACATTTTAAAACACGAATCCGGCTCATGACAAGGAACAAAAATGACGACATTCATAAAAACAATTAATTTACGATCTTAAAAATTGTAAAACCTAAAATCTCAACAAGTGTAAAATTACCAAAATACCCCTAATTCAAGAAAATCCATAAAAGCTTAAATAAATTTCATTGTAATTATAGAAATTATGAAAATACAAAATATGGCAATTATGAAATTTTTGTAAGATTAAAATACATTATGTTATCCAAGAAAAATAATTAATATTATGTATATTTATTTATTTCCGAAAATATGTATATTTAATTATTTATATAATACAAATTAAGCTAAATAAAATAGGATAAATACAAAATAAATTGGCAAGTCTTATAATCTGATTTAAACTCATTTTGTAAGCCCTAAAACTCGGCCAAAAATGTTCTAAGTATATCTTTTATACTTTTCATTTGCTAAATCATAAAAACAAAAATCCCGAAACCCTAAATAAATAAAAGAGGCGGCATAAAGAATTTTTCCAGTGCTTGAGCTATTTTTCTAAGGTGATTTTAAGGTCAAGGATTGTGGGAAAAATAGTGGGAAGATTTTATAAGGCTTTGTTCGATTTTGGTATTGGTTTTGGGTTCGAATAAGCAACCGAATTCTATAAATTCATAAAATTATCAAGGATCATCAAAGGTATTTTTATAACTCACTTTTCATCATATTAATTCGATCTATGCATGGGAAAAATGTTCATGCATTTTATATTGCTCGAAATAATTAAAACATATTAGAAACCCTAATTTTTAGTTAATTATGAAATCGGCTTAAAAACTATTTGTAAAATTGATTTTATATTTTTATAGGGTTTTTTATATCATATATGACTCAGATCAATTGTTGGAAAAATTTATAAAAGATTCGAAATATTTATTTGGGATTTAACTTGGTTTGCCGATTTCGAATAAAAGGAAAAAGGGGAAGAAAAATGTTTAAATGAATTAGGGTTAGGGTTTTTCTATTTTTTCCAGGTGCATTTAATTCCAATTATTGAATAATAATTGTGTTTGTGATTGGGTAAAATTAAATTAAGGTTTTGTGGATTTTATTACTTAGCCGAAATGATATTAAAAGTATAAGGACTTGAATTGTAATTTATGAAACTATGGGGTCTGTTTTAGACATGTTATTATATTTAATATATTCTGTATAAAATAAGTTGGGAGGTATAAAATGTCATTTTGATATTTTTTTATGTAAACCTTACTATTTATAGAAACCTGCTATTTATAGAAACATGCTATTTATGGAAACTTACTATATTTAGAAATCTGCTATTTTTGGAAGGTCTATTTTTAGAAAGTCTATTTTTGGAAAGTTTAATTATGGAAACTTATTAAATCAGGAAAGTTATCATTTATGGAAAGTTAATTAAGGAAAGTCTATTTTTGGAAAGTACCCAATATAACAAGAATACTAATCATGAAACATACTAATCATGGAATATGTTAATCAAGGAACGTACTAATCAAGGAATCATGTTAAAAATAGAAAGTTACAAAAAAATGGAAAGAAACCTTAATCATGAACAAGTAACTTATATATGTCCTTTAACATGTAGATCGCATTAAG
>BQNB010030920.1:0-54433 GCA_026074375.1 Tanacetum coccineum
TATCCCACAAGGTTTAACAAGGTGATGAAAGAGATACAAAGTATCAACAAGGAAGCATACAAGCACTTGATGGATAGACAGCCAAATAGTTAGAGTAGAGCGTACTTCAGCACTAATAAGGCTTGTGATGCTGTGGAGAATGGGATTTTCGAACGTTTCAATGCCATGATAGTAGATGCAAGAATGAAACCAATCATTAACATGCTAGAGGACATCATGGTATTATGTATGGAAAGATTACAAAAGATGATGGAGAGGCATGCAAAGTGGACTGATGGTATCTGTCTAAACATAAGAAAAAAGCTTGAAAAGTACAAATGGTGGGAATGTGACTGCAAGAGGTGGTAAAGTGTTTGTAAGAGGAGGTAAAGTGACTGTAAGGGGTGGGATTGTGATGGCAAGTGGGGGCAATATATCTACAAGGGGTGGGAAAGTTACTGCAAGTAGAGGGAAAGTGACTACAAGGGGAGGGAAAGTGTCTGCAAAGGGTGGGAAAGTATCTGCAAGGGGTGGGAAAGTAACTTCAACACCATCAACACCACCTCCTGGATTTGAGATGTCTACACCAGATACTGCAAGTAGTGCAGTGAAGACAAGTGAAGGTGCTATCAAACATAGGAAAGGTGTGTGGATTAGATCACCTGAGAAACAAAGGTCAAGCTATGCAGATACTGGGAGTAGCAGCATCAACAAGCTAAGGACAGTCAATGGCAAAGTAGTTAGTAGTAGAGGAATAGGGGGTGGATCCAAGTTAAGAATGTATCCTTTTGGTATTAGGCCAATAGGAGTTGGTGTGTCTTGGGATCTAATTGATGGCCAGACTATGTTAGGAGTTAGTTTACTCTCATTCATCCCCTTTAATTTCATCTTTATGTATTAAAACTAATCTGAGTTTTTTTAGATGCAGAATAGTATGGGTCTTCCTAGACATGCATGGCCTGAAGGTATTACACCACAAGATTGCATTATCCATGCTGCTACTTAGTCTGAGATTGCATTAAGCCACTCACAACCTGTTGAATCCCAAGAAGAAGAACCAAGGCAACAAGAACCAAGGCACCAAGTACCAAGGCAACAACAACAACCAAGGCTGCAATAACAAAGGCAACAAGAACCAAGGCAACAACCAAGGTGAACCCCAGAAAGGATTGCACAGTTCATGTTTAACAAGCCTCCAACACCTGGACCTGGATTGGATCCAGATGATGCAATTTCATTAGAGTAATGGTTAGGTTTGACTTAGATTGGCATGCCAACTGTTAGGCAATTTTGTGCATGTGCCAATTCACTAATGTGGTAAAACACTGTCATTTGTAATGTAATGTAGGAATTCTGGATGATACTTGTTAAACACTGTCTTTTGTATTCCTATGTTGGAATTCAGGATGCTACATGTATCAGTTATGTAATCTTATGTCAGCTTATGTAAGCTTATGTTGTGTTTTTTTGTTATACATTTTATCATTACAGTATAAACAATAAAACCTTTGATCATTACAGTATAAACAATCAGAATAAAACCATAAAAACCATAGAAACTTAATAATTTCATTACTTAGATAAAAACAAGAGTTATAATACATCAAATCTTAAAAAAAGACTTCTTACACCATTAACAACCAATATTACATACACAAACCAAAACAACCTTACACCTAACCTTGACAAAGGAAATCTTAAAGAAACCTAATAAGAAATATGCTGAAAATCAAGAAAATAAACATCCTATTGTAGAAGGTACTTCTAGCATGTCGATCATTGACTTCAAGAAGCTCTTATTGAGTATTCATCACATTCAAATGTAGCTGATACATCCTTGCTTGATACCAATGATTTGGTAATTGCGGATCAATCCATCTGAAAAAGTTGCAATTTCTAGTAGGATCCATGAAATTAGGGCAACCAAGAAACCTCCTTGCGGGGTTATTTTGTGTCCACGAAGTTTGCAACCTTGCTAATTCACCACACCACAAAGGATGTTTATGTTGTTGATGGTGTTCATGTTGTTCATATTTGATGAGAGGGTTGAAGAAGGAAAGGGTTTTTTCTAACCCTAGATTTGTTTTTGATTTGGTAATTAGAAAATGGGTGAAGATTTGTACCGTTGGGGGTTTTTATAAAATAAGGGAAGTGAAAATCAGACGTGGCTAAGCCTAGGTGAGGTGGAAATTTTGTCAGTATGACGTGGAATAAGATACCGGCTAGCACCCGGTCACCCCTAAAAAAAGTAACCTTAGTTTTTTTTTTAACAGCAATATATTATTAAACCACTAGCAAGAAGCGGGTTAGGAATTTACAAAGACGGACTAGGTACGGTTTTTCTTTTTTAAGCCAATTTTCCAACTATACGTAGGCTCGTTTCATTCTCTTACGTGATCAATAAATAAAACGAAACACGAGACACTATATCATTTAATCAAAAAATTCAGCGCCATGTGAGTCGTAAGGATAGAAAACCCCTTCAAAAATATATTCTTGTTGCACGTTATTGCCAATTAACATCGCACCACATTAGTTAAAAAGTAACCTTTGTGTAAGCTTAAATAATCATTGGGTTTCCTTGTTAACATGCCTTATGTGAACACATTAGTAACTCAGATGAACAAAATTGAACTCTAGTTACTTAGGACAACTTTTTTGGAAACTTTAGTACCCTGTTTGTGTATAATAAAATCGGAAATTGTTACGAAATACCCTTTATATACATCTAAATAAAAAGTTTGCTCTCTTGAAAACCTTGAAGGAAATTGATATTTATCCATTGATGTTGAAACAAAGTACCACTTTCTTACCAATTAGTGAATTGATGATCATATGTTTAGGCTTATGCTGCTTAGATGTCTCAAGCGTTTCTCTAAGTTATAAAAAAACAACGGGATGTGTAAGAGTTTAGAATATGTCTTTATCAAATTTGATTAACCCCTATCAAAATAAGCGTTCACGTTACGACTTGAGCGTGAACGACTTGATGTCCACTTCCAAATTACAACTAATCAAACCATTTTTGGTTTTTATATAATAAGTGTGTAAGAAGACGGGTTAGGGTGTGTGATGATAATCTTGGATATCTTGTTTGAATCGTATTGAGTTCACTTTTCGTATAAAGTATTTCGACCCTATTGGTGCCTGAGTATCACGAAATCCTTATCGAGATAATTCAAGAACGACACTTTTATTCTAGGGACAATAGATCAAAGCAAGAACAAAGAGGAATTGTATGCATATTCGTATGTTAGAAGAGACCAGATATGTTAGTTATATAAACAAACAATTTGGCAGTTAAAGCGGTTTAAAGTCGGTTAAAAGTTGGTTAATTCCCAATAGTCACGACTCTTCACCAACCCCGCATTTTTGTCATAGTCGAAAACACACTAGCTCAACGAGTGTGAACTCTACACTTCACTAACTCGTATCCGAGCCGAATATGATATCTCATTGGTCTCTAGTAAATCACAATTATCTAAAATAGTTGATGACACTAAAATCACCAACAAAGTGTATGTTTAGCGAATATAACGGTGAAAAAAAGTAGTAAGTGTAAGTAGTAGCAATAAGCAGTTGCAGGAAACAATAGCTGTTTGTATTGATAAATGGTTTGATAACATAGCTGTATAGTCATAATTAATAGGTAAAACGCTAGTTAGCTGTATAGTCATAATTAATAGGTGAAAACGGTAGTTGCTCGTAAATGCTACTTTAAGTTGTGTTTAGATTTGAATCATTTAGAAAAGGTAGGAATGTTATTTGCTTGTTTCCAAACAAGCATTTTGGGCAAAATGCTAACTGTTTGTTTCAAGATACTCTAAACGCTCGCTATCAAACATACCATAAATCAGAAGTTAGATATATGGGTGAGCAGAAAAACCAAAAAACCCGAAAACCTAAAACTGAACCGAACCGAAAACAATCGAGCCGAACTAATAACCGAACCGAATTTGCCAAAATCGAACCGAACCGAACAACAAATTCGGTTTTTGGTTTAGATATGAGTTTGACAATCTGAATCGAAAACCAAATTTATATAAATATATATATATATTTTTATATATTTATATATAAAAAATAAAAATCACTTTTTATGTTTGAAATATTTATTTTCTGGCTAAATATCTATGTAATTTTTTTTAAATAAATTCAGTTCTCGGTTCGATTTAGTTGAATCTAGTTCGGTTCAGTTTTGTTTTAAAAAAAAAAAATTAACCAAACTAACCGAATCAAATAAACCGAACAACCCGATAACCGAAAAGATGAACACCCCAACTAGAATCAGAACATTCATAAAGGACACGATGGGCTTATAAAAGCAGCATTACTCTTATCTAAAGTAGGCCTTATAGTTGGGCTAAACCCATATTTTTTCATGGTATATATAAACTATCATCAACAAACATTATTATTGACTAGTACTGTATTCTCTTCAAAATCACAAAGTTGGTTCATCATCGATCATTTTTTTCATTCACAGTTCGTGTATTATAAACTGTACGATATATCGTGTGAATATATTACCATTTTGATTATTTGATATAATTTAGTTATATCCAAGTTTTTTATTTTTTACAAGCCCTAGCTAGCTATATGTGTTATTTACTTATTTTACATATTAGAGTGTACGAATTCGCGTGTGCATGTGTAGATTGTATGATATGATTTATGTTAAGATTATTATTGTTTGTTGATTAATATTACGCTAGGGGCGGAGCCAGAAAGTTTCGGTCGAGAGGGCAAAGTTTGATAATTTTTAGAAACTACATTATGAATTGGCCGGTTAGGGGGCAAATTACAAAAATAACCGGATATTTTAGAAAAATTACACTACAATTTTTTTTTGCCCCTCCAGCCCCCTTTGTCTCCGCCCCTTATGTTACATGCATGCATAAACATGAGAAGGGTCACTTTTTAGGTTACTCGTGTTAGAAAGTGAATTAAACTTTAGGGTTTGTTTGGTAAATCTGGGTATGAATAGATAGTACAGTAGTTTTTTTTTGTTTCATAATTTGAATCGGTTTAGGATTTGGTTCTTTTTAGTGGATTAGTTGGTTATAAATAGAGGTCAATGACATCAGAACTCTTTGTACCTTTGAGCTAGAATCTCGGGTTTGGTACCTTTGAATTTGGTTTGATAACTTTGAATAAAGCTTTGTTGATTTTGTTTGCTTGTTTCGTCTTTTAGTGTTTGGGACGGAACCAGGTTGGGTGGATTTTTGTCTCGTTGTGTTAATTTTGTTAAGAAAACCTCAATTTTTTTATAAATGCACCCGGTCCCAAAAAGTTGTGTTGTAGTCGTGTTTGATTTTTCGTAAATGCACATTATGACTTGGTGACCTGCCGTCCCTGGTCTAATGTACGCAATGTAACTAATAAGCCTGTTGCCTTTTCCAGAATTTTCACTGGTTGTCCCAAGAAGTTCACATTCAAAAGTGTTACATGCATGTAGATGAACAGTCGATGTTGATTTATATGTGTATGTTAATTTGAGGTTATTTCATTCACAGATATTACGGTTTGTGTAGTGTTTGAAGCCGTGGGAAGGTTTGATAAAGTTCTGTTACAGAGCATGTGCACGTGTGCAATTTCTATGATTAAGCTGTCATTTAGATAATTATCTGTTATATGATGCTGATTTATATGCGTTAAAATCTGATTATGTTTCTTTTATAGAATAATACATGTCGTGATTTTACAATCTGTACGATTGTGTGAATGTGTGATATATTCTTGTTACAAACAAGTTCATTTTTGTAAACCATAGCTACACGTTTAGGATGTTGATAGAATGGTAGTTATGTTAAGTTCACGCACAAAAGAGTGCATACTTGTGATTTTTATGATTTGATGTATGTTTAGTGTTCTTCCTTGTTAAAATGATCGAGCTCTATTGTAAATCGTAACTAAGATTGGAAAGACGTCGGTCTGTGGTTTTTTGTTTTAGTTTTCTGTGATCATTTGTTTTACTGATATTTTTCTTAGTCTGTCTGATGTCACAGACTTATAGACTGTCCATTGCTTAATTAAGATGATCGAACTCTCGTGTAAACCTTAACTGGTTTGTTTGTTTGCTACAGAAAGTTACGAGGATGACGCTAACAGAAGAAGAAATCAACCGTTTATTCAGGATCCGCAAAACTGTTATGGAAATGCTGAGAGACAGGGGTTATTTGGTTGGTGACTTTGAAATCAATATGGAAAAAGACGATTTCTTGAGGAAATACGGCGAGAACATGAAACGTGAAGATCTCATCATCAGCAAGGCTAAGCCCAATGATAGCGCTGATCAGGTCCTAACGTCGTTTACCGTCTTAAAACATGATACTGAACTTTTATGCTGATATATTGATACTGATAATTGTGCTTCGTTGTCTGTCTAGTTTGTTGTTTAGGTTATCTGATATGACTCGTTTAATGATGTTTTGTGAACCAGATCTATGTCTTTTTCCCTGACGAACCAAAAGTTGGTGTTAAGACATTGAAGACGTACACTGATCGTATGAAATCAGAAAATGTTTTTCGAGCAATACTTGTTGTCCGAGAAAGTCTGACACCATTTGCTCGAACCTGCATGAGTGAGATAGCTACCAAGTTTCAATTGGAAGTTTTCCAGGTGATTTACTGCTTTCACTATGTTTGGTTCACAGATGCATTACATGTAAAAAATATCTAATCCGAAAAATAAGTTTCAGTTACCTTATTTATTTTACGAATTATGTTCTCTCTGGTCTATCTGCAAGTTCTGGTATTACTGAATCAACCGCTGCATCATCTTTTAGATCACATAAAGTTTTTGCAAAGTTTTATCTGTATATAATTCTTTCACATAAACATAGTGGGACCCACACGGGAATTAGGATGAGAACCCGCATTCCTGCAACCTCTAAAAGTATGTGGTATTCTTGATACTGTTCTCGCTATTAATTAGCTATGGTAATATGAGAGATTCAGGTGACAGTTAAAAAAGGATTCTGTCATTCCGGTCAAAAGAGACATTTTACCCTTTGACCCGTGTGGGTGGCTCTCAACTCAGTTGACTCACGTTCTTTGAAGCTAATTTTTATACAGTATATTTTTCCATTTTGACCCATTCGAGTAAACATAGCGAATTGACCCATTAACAAGTCAACCAGTCGTAATTACACCACAATACTAATATTGGTACTCTTTTTAACATACAGGAGCCAGAGTTGTTGATCAATGTTAAAAATCATGTTTTAGTTCCTGAGCACCAGGTACTTACAAATGAAGAAAAGAAGACTTTACTGGAACGATACACTGTTAAAGAAACACAGGTCGGTTCTCATATCTGTAGCAAACAATGCAACAATCGACTATTCACAAACTTTCATAAAGTCCTGTTTGACTTGTTATTCATAAAGTCTCATTTTGTCATATCGTTTCAATTGGATGCAGCTACCTCGAATTCAGGTGTCTGATCCAATCGCACGTTACTATGGACTAAAGCGTGGTCAAGTTATGAAGATTATCCGACCAAGTGAGACAGCAGGGCGTTATGTTACCTATCGATATGTTGTTTGAAGAATAAATGTTAATTCCCATTGTCGTTATTCATGGAAATCTTAGACCTGGGCCTATTTTCTTAGTTTCACTTGGCTGGTACGCGGATGTCATACACATCTATGAGTTGTGTTAGTTTTTGTATGTTGGGTTTACGGTCTCATGCTTACTGCCGTAAACTATGACAGCTTTTTACAAAACAACAGCTAAAAAACTATCTGTACTCTTTATTTTCAGTTTCGTAACCAAACAAAAAGCTTGAACCTGCAGTGGCGTTGAATTTTTGGATAAATTTATGTGTAATCTTTATTTACTGTTTTGTTGCTCTATAAACCTCAAAGAGTTGCATCGTGGCGTATAGTTTGCATTATATATGACAGCTTCTTGAAAGCTTGTTGTTTGATTGTAAAACGCAGATAACTTGAAACAGAACACAGGTTACAAAATACAGGAAAATACACATTTCGCCGTTAAACATACTTATCAACCGAAAGAATATTAACATGCATAAAAGAAACAATTTCGGTTAACTAAAATCAAAGTACCTTGTAGATCATAAATAAATCCACCTAAATACATACAAAATACAGCAGTCTCCAATTTAACATATACTAACAACAAACACTACAAACACAAGGTTTTGGCAATGTACAAATAAAACAAAATACCATCTACTTAGTCAATCAGGAACCTGTTAACCTACTCACGTACGCCGCCTGTAGTTCCTCAGGAAGACCAAAAAACACATCGATCCTGTTTCTTTCTGCAGCAAACATATCAGCAGCCTTAAAAATATCTTCATTTGTAAGGTTAAGTTTCATGATCTCAACAATCACTTCTTTCAGTTTTTCTGAGGCCATTTTTTCACGGGCATTGTCTTCTGTCGCAGCATTTGTAACAGCATTTGTGATACTTTCAAAATTAGCATTAAATGCTTTTATGACATAAGATACTCGGAGTTTCTCAGGAAGACTGATAAATACATCGGTTTTGTTTTTGTTAGTGGCAAATATTTCAGCTGCCTTGAATACGTCGTCACTTGAAAGACTAAGTTTCATGAGCTCATCAATCACGTCTTTAAGTTTCTCTGAGTCAGATCTTTGGCGGATGTTATCATTTGTCATAAACTTTGTCATAGTTGCAAAATTAGCGTTAAAGCCTTCTACAAAAGCTTGGAAACTGGTATTGATTTCATCCAAACGGGAGCCGATATCTAGTGGCAATGGTGTTGTTTTACTTCTCTTTGCAACTCCATCTTCAATATCTGGTGTTGCATTGCGTTTTGTAGCTACCGGTGTTTCGTTCGCATCGTTGTTTAAGGCTGTTGGAGATGGTTGGGAAGCTAGGTGGACCCCATTTTCTTCGTCACCACTATAAGAATCATCTGATTCACCAAGATCCTCACTTCCACTTTCCATTTTACTCTCAAGGACAACAACTTCCATATTGTTAATATAGTCACCACGTGCTTCGACAGCTGCATTGGGGGCTAAACCCCTTCGGTATACCAATGCAAGTTGGTCATAGTACGGGAATCTAAAATCCCACAATCCTTTTGCCTCTTTGTGAGTCTTTGAAAAATCAAAAGATTGCACCAAATCAGAATAACGAAATTAAATATCTATTTGCATATAAAATCAGCATACTTCTTCATTTGTAACCAAAAAAAAAGCTTTCGAAAAAGATAAGTTTATATAAAAAACTTAATTTATGGGTCAAACAAAAAAAGGTTTTTATGGTATCATATGCATATAACCTTAACTAAAATTAATCTCCGTCAAAGATAGATAAACACTTATGCAAAAGCTTACCCGACAATAACTTTCATACCACTCTCGTTCACATATGATCTTCTTTTCCACCTCGTTCCATTGACACCCGATATGTTTCACCATATCATTGATAACAAAAAACTTGGTTTTTAGCCATTTGACTTTTGATTCAATATGAGGCGAAGGTTGCTTTGTAAATGTCGGCATTTTTCTAACCATCCTCCTATGCACCTCATACATGTAATTGCTTTTAAAACCACCTGGCCATGTCCAAGATGGATCACGCGCAATATCTTGAAGAACTTGGATTAGTACTATTGTTTCTTCTTTCGTCCAAAAACATTTATTCCTTCCACGACCTCGTACATACTCCATCTTAACATACAAAAATGCATTGCTTAAGAATAATGTGGTGTCAAAAATTGCAGCATATAATGAAATTATAAGTAGTTCTTTGTTTCGGCATATATAAGCTGGCTTATGGCCTATTTGGTTTTGGGCTAATGTTTCATAATCTCACTTTTGTCGATTATTTTTGAAACTTTTCGGCTTATATAAGCTTATTATTACATAAAAAACTAATATAAGCCGGAAAGTTTCAAAATAAGTCACAAAAGTGAGCTTATGAACATAAGCTCAAAACCAAATAAGCCATAATTTCCAAAAAGTTGCTATAAGATAAGCAATCTAAAACACCCTCAGAGCTGCTGCTTATCTGCTTTCACCTAACGCATAAAGGGGGTGTTTGGAATTGCTTATTATTGGGGGGTGTTTGTTTCGGGCTTATGGCTTATGTGGTTTTGGGCTTATGCACAAAAGGTGTAGATTGGCGGGAACACCCTGACAGAGTGCCTTTTGGCACCAGCCATTGTCCATACCACAAGGAATAGCTCCTGGGCCAATGTGTTTTTCAGAGGTGGATACCAACTGAGCTCTTTGGTTGTGGTTTTGGGCTTATGTTTCATAAGCTCATTTTTTATGGCTTATTTTGAAACTTTTCGGCTTATATAAGTCATGAGCTGATCAAATATAAGTCATGAAACTTTTCGGCTTATTAAATATCTATTTGCTTATTTTGAAAAGTGAGCTGATCAAACATAAGCCGAAAACCAGAATAAGCCGTACGCTCACTATATAAGCAAAACAAACACCCCCCAATAGTTTAATTAATAATCCAAGCTTATCTGATTATTGATATGCTAGATCTAGTTATATATAACATAAAAATTGGAATGGACTTACAATGAGATCGGAATAGTAGGATGGTGTTTGGTACTCCGGCAGGAAGGTGGGTAATGAGATTCGGGAATGGGTTTCTCAAAACCAAACCTGCTCGTGGAATTGGTATCAAACTATTTGGGCTAGGGGTGTTGATAGGTTTGGTTAATTTTTTTTTCGATCTGAAAATCGAACCGAACCGAAAACCAAATTTGAATTAGGTTCGGTTCTCGGGTTGACCTGAATAACTCGAATTTCACTATTATTTTTATAAGAATTAATAATTACATAGATATTTAACAAAAAAAAATATTTTAAAGCATAAAAGTGTTTTTTTATATTAGGATAAAATTTTAATGGTATTTATCTATACTACATATAAAGCAAATTAGTATCTCTGTCTTCATTCAATGCAAAAAAATTAAGTAATACAAGTATTGATGCACATTGTATAATCTTTAATGCAAACAACAAAGAGTTGAAATTCAACAATACAAACATTCATGCAATATGTACAATTAACCAATTCACAACACATACTTATTGACTGGTCAACGCATTTAATGTTATTATTAAAATACTCATTACTAATTAATGTAATTTTTAAAGCACCCCTAAAATAAAAAGTACATGTTATTATACACATTGTACAAACTAATAAAACACACAAAGCTTCATACAATTTATATGCTAATACATATAATTTTGAAAGCCAGACTGGCCAACAAGCTCAACCGAGAACATGAGTGGTCACTGGTTCGGCTAGCAAATAAAATGTTGGGCCAATTCAGAGCCCAATGATCCATGTCTAGATTTAAACAGAAATTAGCCTAAGTGATAAAGGACCTCTGAGTATTGGACTCAGAGGTATCAAAGACCAGCTGAATGCAAAGCATTAGCTGGCAGTAAAAGGACTCTCTGAGTGCAAAGCCTCAGAGAGCAACATCAGACGTATTTAAGTCAAAGACATTGTCAAGGAAGTCAAAAATTACTTGAAGACATACTCGTCAGTTGGGATGGATATCAGCTGGTATGTAGAAGGAATACGTTGAGGTTTTAAGGAGAGTCAGGGGTGGCAATACTCTGACTATCCTATCACCCTTTGAAGAAGAACAAGCTGAACTTAAAGATTATTCTCTGAAGAAGGCGGAAAACTTAACAAGTGTTTATGGCGGGATAAACATTGATTTAAGTTAAAGCCTGTACCAAGTACTAAGTTGGTAAAAGTAGTGAACAGTTGGCATAACTGTTCACTAAAGTATGGGCAGGTAATTTTCAAGAATGGACGTACATTAAATGCCTCATACGTCCTCCACTAGATTCTTGACACGTTGCAACTACCCCCACTAAGGATACAACCTCGTATTGTATAAATAGAGAAAGAAGTTTGGAGTAAATGTTGTCACTTTAATTATTGTTGTTATTATTGCATTTACTCTTTTCGAACTTAACAAAGTCAGCTGTCTCAATCAGCTGTCCAGGTAAGTTCGCTTGTAAACTAGATTCATCAATCAAGTTTACTTGTTCAAAGGGTGATCTTACATTGTCATTCAACTTGTGCGATCCATAGCACATTGTAATACTTTGATTCTTATCAATAAAGCATTACACGATTGAAAAGTTATTACTTATGTTATTTAACTATTGTGATAAGTGTTGCATTCCATAATAGACATTAGATTGGGGCTTTCAATTGGCATCAGAGCAGTGTCGAGTCATAAAACCTTTAAGAAAGAGCTCTTTGTTTTAAAACTACTCGAGATCCTATCATGTCTGGAGCTAGGGGTGTTATCGGGTTGTCAGGTGTATCGAGTCGGGTTGAGTCGGGTTTTGAATTTTGAAAAAGTGACCCGCAACCCGACCCGATAAGAAATCAGGTTGTCGGGTTCGGGTGTTTATCGGGTCGGGTTAATTCGGGTCGGGTGAGTCGGGTTGTCTGGTTCGGGTGTTTATCGGGTCGGGTTAAGTTGGGTCGGGTAAGTCGGGTTATAAGATAAATTTTCTTTGGAGTTATTTGAACATTTTTTCTATTTCTTATAATCGTATGAAATTTCAAATACCTTGCTTTATTGATTATATTGTAGTAGCACATAAGGTTACTTAAATAATATATCTTATATGATCATAGTTAACTACAATATATCCAAAACAGCAAGACTACATTCATTTGTGCAATCTTTGTCTAGCCATATTATTTTATATGACAGTGTTTGTGTATTTGTAAACAACAGATGCTGATGTACTTAAAAAAAAGCTTTTATTTATAAGGTTGTTTTTGAAACAAGCTAGCTAATTTATTACAGTATCTTATTCAGAGTAGGAGTCGTGTCTCAGTCTGTGAAATACTAATTTTAATAAACTTTAGTAATGTGTGTCTGCAGTAGATAGACACCAACTTCCAACAAAATACCACTGTATATCTACATATCATGCACAAGATACAGTCTTTAGGCAAGTATTTATAGTATTATACCATCCGTAACGTATTTGTTATCTCATGTAATGCAAAAACTAATTTAACTTGCAATGTATTTTTTTTAAATAGTTGCATTTTTCGGGTCTTATCGGGTTGACCCGATAACCCGACAAGAAAAATAATTCAACCCTAACCCGACCTGATAACAATATCGGGTTATCGGGTTCGGGTCAAAATCACCCAACAAGAATTTTTAACCCGATTTAACTCGACCCGATAAGCCTTATCGGGTTCGGGTTCGAGTCGGGTTAACCCGACCCTACTGACACCCCTATCTGGAACCTTACCACCTATCCCACCACCACTAGGAACTGGTACTGGGTTGACAAGATGCCTAATACTGATACCACCAACACAACTACAACTAATGTAGCTCGAAATGTTGTTGAGGAAAACAATGATAACCTTCCTCAACTGCTTGATAGTAGAGGAGGTTCTCATGTTACAAATGTTCCTGCATTTGATAAAGATGACTTTACAAGTTGGAAAATAAGGTTTTTGGTATTTCTTGATGGCCTTGAACCTTATCTAATAACAACTTTAGAAGATGGACCGTTTGTTCCAATGTCAAACTTGTCCACTCCTGCTAATCCATTGCCAAAACATCAAAATCAATGGTCAAACGCTGAAAGTCGTCTTGCAAACCAAGATAAAAGATTAAAAAGCATTATTATCGGGTGTTTACCAAACGATGTTATGAAATCTGTCATAAAATATAAATCTGCAAAAGAAATGTGGACTGAACTGTGCTTGGCTTATAAAGGACCATCTGACACTAGAGACACCAAAATAGCTGCCTTGAGGCTTAAGTTTAATGCTTTTAAGGCACTTGAAGGTGAGAAAGTCAATGGTACTTATACTCGACTAAAATGCTTGTTAAATGACCTTGAAAATAATGGGGGTAATCATTACTCAATCTAAGGTCAATGCCACGTTTGTTAACAGCTTGCCAAGAAAATAGTTGAGTATGAATCAAACCCAGAGAGTCAACAACTCCATCAAAAATGATAGTCTGGCTGCTCTCTATGGCAAATATCACTATGAGGAAGGTCTAATTGATGATATCTATGCGTCTGAAACACAAAGATTCACCATTCAGGCTTCAAGCTCAAAAGCCTTGATTTCTAACAATCATTTTCAGGACAGTGACTCAGATGTTGAAGAAGACAATAAAACCAGCAATGAATTCATGGCAGATCTGAATGCTGAGTATCATGAAAGAGCTCTGCTAGCAAATCAGAAGAAGTTCTACAAAAGGCCTGAGAGGGTAGGTCAGCTAGGAAACCTATGGACAAATCTAAAGAGACTTGTTTCGCTTGTGGGAAACCTGGTCACTTTCAAAAGGATTGTACTTCAAACAAAACCTCTACTCCTTCATACCCTTCATCAAATACCTCCTTCAACAAACCTAAACCTTACACACCTTCATTCACTCCAAACATTCCTCAAAACCCATCAAATCATCAAAAAGACTACAAAGGAAAGTACAAGGGACTGAAAGCTGAAATGGTTGTCTTATCTCAGAGGATTGATGAACTGACTAAAGGGAAAAATGACAAAGGAAAGGGTGACAAAGGAAAAAGTAATAAGGGGCTGATAGCTGAGTCATTTGACTGGGATGATGAATATGTGTCCTTAGAGGATGAAGGGACAACAAAGTTCAAGGCCTTCATGGCAATTGCAGAGGATGAGCCATCAGTTGGAAAGGGTGATGCACGATCTGGTCAATGGGTAGAAATTACCATGAAAAAGGTACACAAACTTCTGTCTATAACTTATAATGAAGAACGAAAACATGTTTTAGACTATACTCATGTTGATCTCCACTATGTGGAAGATTAGAGAAAAAAATTGGTTAATAAATTTAATGCTCTAAAACAAGATTTAGCTCTTCACAAATCTGAACTGTGTAACTTGAAAAATATTGTGTCCATAAACTGCTCTCTTCAAAACAAAGTCATTAGAGTTAATCTAGAAAATGAATCTCTGAAGGATGAGATCTCTGACCTCAAAAGGGTCATTGAAAAATGGACATGTAGCAAAGTGACCCTGGACCAACTACTCTCTGAACAAATACCTGGAAATATTATCAAAGCTCTTGGAGGAAAAGGTAGGAGAAAAGAGAACAACTCCTCAAAGGATGTTCTTTTTACCAAGGCTAATGTATCCACATCTGAGTCAGCTCCCATGATCACCTCTGACTATGAGGATGACTGTGACAATCAGGAACCTCTACCCTCTCTCCCTAAGTTAACTGGGGCAGAACCATCTGGTGCTTCAAAAAGTCTTATTTTATTGTCTGACCTTACTGCTAACATGGCTGATTTGACACTTAAAACTGCTTCTAAAGAGATCAAAAAATCTTCTAATAAAGTGTCACAAACCTATGTCTTTAAGAAAAAGACTGAACCTAAGCATCCAGTTGTTCAAATATCATGTCCTGATAAGAATGCTCTCCCATCAACTGAGCAACTTCTTTTAACTCTAATGGAAGAAGTAAA
Source organism: Tanacetum coccineum (assembly GCA_026074375.1). Classification (NCBI taxonomy): domain Eukaryota; kingdom Viridiplantae; phylum Streptophyta; class Magnoliopsida; order Asterales; family Asteraceae; genus Tanacetum; species Tanacetum coccineum. The sequence goes on from BQNB010030920.1 coordinate 15,477, forward strand.
ATGTATCAAGAATCAGATTCTAATCCCTTCAAACACTTCTTCATCAGTTTCTCAGGCTAGTAGTTCAAAGACCCCAAAGAAAAAGGTCTGATATGGACCATGTAAATACTGTGGGCTGAAGAATCATCTCTTTGATGATTGCTACTCAAAACCCAAGTGTTCTACTTGTGGTTTAAACTCACACACTACCAAGGAACACACAAAACAAACTGATGTTAGGAAACCTTTAAACAAACTGAAAGGTCAATCTACATCTAAATCCACACCTGTTAGGACTATTAGAATGACCAAGACATTTGGTAAGTGTAAATATTATGGGTCTAACAAACATCACCCAGATGACTGTGAATTTTACCAAGGGTGTGAAATTTGTGGTACATAGCTCATGAAATAGCTGATTGTCCTAAGAACCTAAGAAACAATAGGAAACAAAGGGTTGCTATCAAGCAATCAGAACCCACTGAAAATTGGGTTCACAAAAGGAACTAATCTGTGTGAAAATATCTGTGCAGGATTACCTAAAGAGATCTGTATGGTATCTAGATAGTGGCTGCTCTAGACACATGACAGGAGTAAAAAAAATATCTATACAGATATTCAAAGGAGTCTAGTCCTAAAGTGGTATTTGGAGATAACTCTTCAGGTGACACAGAGGGATATGGCTCAGTTAACTGTAATGGAATCACATTCACCAAGGTTGCTTATGTAAATGGTCTGAAACACAACTCAATTAGCATCAGTCAGCTGTGTGTGCCAACTTCAAAGTTCTGTTTACAAAGACTCAAGGAACCATTTTCAATGAAAAAGATGAAGTTGTCCTCATTGTTCCCAGAAGAATAGATGTTTATGTTATTGACATGTCATCTTACAATACAGACAGCAATGCTTGTTTCTATGCCAAAGCTCCTCCAAGTGTTAACTGGCTATGGCACAAGCGACTCTCTCACCTCAACTTCAAAACCATAAACAACCTTTCAAAATATAACCTTGTCTCTGGACTTCCATCTCTGACCTTATCAAAGGACAAAACTGCTTAGCTTGTGAAAAAAGGAAGCATCACAGAGCAACATTCAAAACCAAGAGGTCATTTTCCATCAACAAATGTTTACATCTCCCTCATATGGATTTGTTTTCACCTGTTAAACCTTAAACCATCAGCCATAACAAATATACCCTGGTTATTGTAGATGAGTACTCAAGGTACACATGGGTATTTTTCCTAAAGAAAAAGAGTGATGCAACCGACTGTATCATGTCTTTTATCAGACAGATAGAAAACCTCAATGATGCTAAGGTGAAGCAACTGAGAAGTGACAATGGAACTGAATTCAGGAATCACACCTTGGAAGCATTCTGTGATGAAAAAGGTATTTCACAAAACTTCTCTTCACCCTGTACTCCTGAACAAAATGGTGTAGCTTAAAGAAGAAATCGAACCTTGATTGAAGCTGCAAGGACTATGCTTAATAGTGCCTCTCTCCCTAAGCAGTTTTGGGGAGAAGTTGTCAATGCTGCATGCTACACACAAAACAGATCTATAATTGTGAAAAGACATAGGAAAACAGCATATGAGGTGTTCAGAGGAAGAGCATGAGACATCAACTATTTTCATGTTTTTGGCTGTCCTGTACACATTCACAATCATAGAGATCACTTGGGAAAATTTGATGAAAAGGCAGATGATGGATACTTTCTTGGTTATTCCTCAGTGGCTAAAGCATTCAGAGTCTTCAACATCAGGAGACAAGAAATGGAAGAAACCTTTTATGTTACCTTCAGTGAAGATGATAAGGCTATTTCGCAAACAAGCACTGAAGGTGATGCTATCAACTTCAATAAAGTCAACTCCTTCCCTGATGATGAATTTCGTGAATTAAGAAACTTAGATACTTTGTGTAATGCAAACACAGAGTACTTTCCTTATGTGCCTGCTTTTGATCGCCTTTCCACAAATAATCATGCCTCACCAAAACCAATCATTATATCCTCACCTCTGATTTCCTCTATACCAGAGGATTCATCAAATCCTAATATTAAAAAGGCTATTCTGGCTCTGGATGAGGTTGTTCATCCTGAATCAGCTGTTGTCTCTGAGTCAACTGATTTACAAGAAGATGACAGAGATGAACCATCAATTGATGATCAACCCTTACTTCAAATCAATTCACCCTTAGCTGACTCTGTCTCTGGCCCTCTTGTTCCTCAGGGCAGATGGTCAAGAGAAAAGCACATTAAACTTGTTAACATCATTGGTGAACCTCTTGCTGGTATCACAACCAGAAGTAGGATCAGAGACTCAGATGCTACCTCAGCCTCTAAGTGTCTCTATGTTAACTTTCTCTTAGAGATTGAACCCAAAAAGCTCATTGAAGCTCTAGAAGAAGAAGGATAGGTTCTTGCCATAATAGAGGAGCTGAATCAATTTAAAAGAAATAAGGCGTGGACTCTGGTTCCTAAGCCTTATGGTAAAACCATTATTGGGATCAAATGGGTGTTTAGATTTAAGATGGATGAAGAATGGGTGGTGACAAAGAACACAGCCAAACTTGTTGCTAAAGGGTACAAACAAGAAGAAGGTATAGACTATGATGAAACGTTTGCACCAGTTGCAAGACTTGAAGCCATCAGAATATTTATTGCCTATGCATCATATATGGGATTCACAGTGTATCAGATAGATGTGAAAAGTGCATTTCTGAATGGGAAATTTTCAAAGGAAGTTTATGTGGATCAGCATCCTGAATTTGAAAGCAGTGAGTTTCCAAACCATGTTTGCAAATTGAACAAAGCTCTGTATGGGCTGAAACAAGCTCTTAGAGCCTGGTATGAAACTCTCTCAAAATTCCTAACTCAAAATAAGTTTGTCAGATGTACCATTGACAACACTCTGTTTACTTATAAAACTCAGAGTGATGTCATTATAGTACATATATATGTGGATGATATCATTTTTGGGTCAACAAGTGTCAAACTTAGTAAACAATTTGCTAAATTAATGACCACAAAATATGAAATGAGTATGATGGGTGAACTAACTTATTTTCTAAGTTTTCAAATTAAACAAGATTCCAGAGGAATCTCTATTTGTCAAGAGAAACATGTTAAAGATTTACTCAAGAAATATGATCTAGCTGATTGTGCTTCAGTGAAATGCCCTATGCTTCCCCCAAACAACTTGGGCCCTGATGAATCAGGGGTCTCTGTTAATGAGACACAGTTCAGAGGCATGATAGGGTCACTGACTGACATCTAGCAGACCAGATATCTAATTTTCCACATGTCTCTGTGCTAGGTACCACCAAGCTAACCCAAAGGAATCCCATCTTGTGGCTGTAAAAAGAATTTTCAAGTATCTCAAAGGTACACCAAATTTAGGTCTCTGGTATCCAAAAGGATCAGGCTTTAATCTCAAAGTATACTCAGACTCAGACTATGCTGGATGTAACCTTGATAGAAAAAGTACCTCTGGGGATGTCAGATACTTGGAGGAAAGTTAGTATGTTGGAGTGCAAAGAAGCAAACCTCTATGGCTATGTCATCAAATGAAGCTGAATATGTTGCTGCCGCTGGATGTTGTGCTCAAGTTATCTGGATAAAGAGTCAACTAGCTGACTATGATGTTCTCTATGACAAGGTGCCCATATTTTGTGATAATACAAGTGTCATTGCCATATCAAACAATCTAGTGTTGCATTCTAGGACAAAACATATTGACATCAGGTATCACTTCATTAGAGACCATATTTTAAAAGGTGATATTGAGCTTCATTATGTACCCACTGATTTGTAACTAGCTGATATTTTTACTAAACCTCTAGTTGAGCCTAGCTTTACTAGATTGGTAGCTGAGTTGGGTATGCTCAATATTGAAAAACATGTCTCTGATAAGAAAAAGGCTTTAAGTGATCATCTGACTTGAATATTAAATGTTTTTAAGGTAACTTAAATGTAACTATAAAGTTGAAAGATAAACATTCTCAATATTTAATTCAAGATTTACTCAAAAGGTTTTACCTACTTTCTCAGAAAATGTGGAAATAGTAGTACTCGAAGGGTCATGGGGACCCACATTTAGTGACATTTTTACCACTCGCATTTAATGCAGACTTTAAATTGATTTTATTTTTAAACTTATAAAATTACTTATGGTATAAAAAGTTCACCTTTTTCACATTCATCATTCAAAACCTTAAAACCTCCATTTTCATCACCTCACTTAAATCTTTTCATCAAAGCTAAATCAAATGGCTTTTGAATCCACATCTTCACAACAATCACAACAACTTCTTCCATCATCAAAGGTTAACTTTAAGTGTGAGGAGGGCACAATTGCTTTCAATGATGTTATTTCTCTTCTTGAATATCGAAATGAACTGTACCAACGCATGCTCAGTTTTCACTCAAACTGTTGCATCAACAAAGCCTTGACCCTTCAATCCTCTGCAATGTATGTGGAATATCTTCTAGAGTTTTGGTATACAACAGAAGTGGAAGAAGAAACCAAAACCATCACCTTCTCACTTTCATAGTGGGATGAACCCATGTCCTTTACACAAAAGAGTTCATATCTGCCATTGGCCTACCTATTTGTAAGGACCTTGTTCCTCTACCTCCCAAGGAGACCGTAAGGGCTGGGCTGGCAACTTTGGGTTTATTTGACAAAGACAAACCAACCCTTTCATCCACAGTCCTTGTAAATTCTTCACCCTTAAAGATGAAGTATTTTTCACTGTCACACCCCTAAACGGGGCCTAGTCGAAAACACATGTCTGGGGGTGTGACGTCATAATATACATCACACAAGATACAAAGAACGACCTCTAAGGGTACGTTTGAAAATCCAACATCGTTGCATTAATTAAAATAGTTAAAGTTTGACATAAGTTTAAAGATAATATGCGGAAGCGAATAAAAGTTTTAGAAATTGACAACGATGTTTAAACAGTAGATAATAGCATTTCTTGAAAATCGGCCCAATGCATAGCGACACCAAATAGCAAGCAAAGACATCCACAGCTAAGCACCTGAGAAAAACATGCTAAAACGGTCAACATAAAGTTGAGTGAATTCATAGGTTTGAATTTAATATTAAAAGTGGACCACAAGTTCACAGTACGCACGTGACAGTTATAACAGATACAACTTCACATAAAAAGAATGTATTTATTGTTGCACTAAGCTCATGACACCGAAGCTCAATTTAAAAGGAAGCATTTTATATGCCAAATAGTATTCCACGCCCTAAAGGTATCTGACCAAGATCACCTATTGACATTCCGACATGGTATATATCCGTTTGTTCGGGACCTCCGAATCTAGTAAGCGCTACTTACCCGGATAGGGATAATTACTCCCAATAGATCTATTTACAACATTCGCGCTCACTTAACCAGTACGGTCGGTTAAGCAATTGACGGTTCATGATAATTCGGGCATTAGTGGTCTATTTGCTACTTAGGCAACATGTAATCAGGAAAAGAAAACGTAAAATAACTATGTACATAGTTTAAAAACAAGCAATGTTTCTCACCCCAAAATAGTAAAGTAAAAGTAGTAAAACATGGGGCTATGAACCCACCTTAGCAAAATGAGCAAATGATAACCACGCAAGTAAAAGATGATATAGAAATCTAGCCGCGGCCTAGAATAATAACGCGTCTCAGAAACACAAAAAGTATGCCAAGAATTGCACAATATGTTCATCACCAAAATACATCCATGTGTGTTTGCTTTAGTTTGTTTAACAAAACATGATGAAATGAAATCATATAGTTTTTCGTTAAGTTTCGTTGTTTAACAAAAAAAAAATACTATTTTTAGAAAGTTTCTATTTTAGGAAAGTTTTTAGTTTCAAAACGTTAATACCGTCCCCTATATTTATTACGTTTCCATATTTTCAAAACACACTAACTAGCCTTAATCGTTTAACTTCTATGTCCGTTTAGCTAAATTTTTACCAAACTTACTATTTTTAGTAACTTATCGCTTTTTCCAAAATATGTTAACGGCGTATTTAAATGATACTAATCAATAGGTATGTGTTACTATATATTTCGCTAGTGTTTAGAAAGTCCAAAAATGTCCGAAAACTCATTTTACTATTCACATCAGCATACTATTCACTTGGTTTTGCCAAAAAATGTTTCAAGTTTTATTTGGCTATAACTTGGTTGTTTTAAGTCCAATTTTAATGTACGATATATGAAAAACTATCTATTCGAAACGAGCTCTTCAAAAACTACTTTTACGCCTAATGAAAACATTTTTAGGTCGACCAAAAACTTAAAACAAATTCAGGACAACAAGCACTTTTTGCCAAAAACGCAACCAAAATCCACCTAAACTTCACAATAATGCCTAATCTAGCATAATCTCCATTCACAACTAATCCACAACAAAACCACACCTAAATCTAACCTAATCCCTTCATTTCTATTGTTGCAACACTCATCAACTCTCATCTCACCAAGAACATAATATTTAACTAGTAAAATAAAGTAGTATCATTATTTATGAAATTTTGTCTTTAAAATCTTTCAAAAATTAAAACACAACATATGGATGTATGGATCTTGAACATATAAGAAGAACATAAGAAAAACCACAAAGAAAGATTCAAGATACTTACAAGAATGAAGAACAAGAAGTAATAACACAAGATCTATTCCCAAAATCACTAGATCTTGAAAAAATTCTATACAGAATGAAACAAGCAAGCAATAACACAAGATCTATACCAAAAAACACTAGATCTTGAAAACCCACAAATAAAACTAGAAACTCTAACTTGTATATCTTGAGAAAACCCTTGAAACAAAATGATCAACCCTTGGAACACCCTTAGATATGATTATAAATGATCTTGGAATGAGTGAATCTTGATAGAAATCAAAACTATGGAAAGTATATGTATGTATGTATGTATGTGTGTGCCGTGAGCAAGGAGAGGGAAAAAGAGAGAGATGAGAGATTTTTGAGGCTATGAAATAAGAGTGAAACCCTAAGTTAGAAGTATGTAAGGTATTTATAGGAAATGATTAGGTTAAGGTTCAAATGACTTAGATACAACCAAAGTGAAACCAATGGCTTAAGTAACCAAAACACACTCAAGGGTGTGTGCGGTGATGGATCGGAAGCTGAAAACCGCAAAGCACAAGGTAAGGGGGAGTTCCAAGCTTGAATCACACTGGTCCATTTTGAAATTAAATCATATTCCCTTGTTTATTGTTAGTGGATTTATGGTCCAAGGTTGGCATGCATAAGTACAAGAGGTCTTACACCACCTTGCATGCCTTCAAAACATCACTATCTTTGCATGTGATGTAGTTGTTGTACTCATATTAAAAAATTTCAAATTTATCGGTTCCTTTCTTTTCTTTTTGCTTGCAACAAAAAATTAGATATGGTTATGGTGGGGCGGGGTGGGGGGGGGGGGTTAAACATTTAACCACAAAAATTGACTTCCTAAACCCAACAATATACGAATAACTATAGTTTTAACAAAACGAAAAGATTTCGGGTTTCTTTTCCTGGGTGGTGTTTGGTGGACTGGGGGGGGGGGGCCGTTAGGTCAAAAACGTGAACAACGTAAATTAAACGTTAAAACGTAAAAATAAGTATCGAAAGTGGTCATAAACTACGAAACACTTAGAAATGATAAAATAACTCATATAATACCTAGACTAATCATAATCCGAAGTCGGAACGCGTTCGAGGACATTTTTCAAATTTACGCGGGTTAACTTCCCGGTAAACTGCCAGATTCACACGTAACGTATAAAAGTCCAGAATAATGATCAAAAAAGTTTAAAATATTGACCTGAAATTTACGGGGGTGTGACATCCTTCCCCCGTTAAAAGAGCTTTGTCATTAAAGCTTAAGATGTAACTTTATACGCAGGTGTAGGGTTAGCAAAAAGATGCGGATACTTTTCTTCATTTGGTCCTCGCGCTCCCAGGTAAACTCAGGACCTCGCCTTGAGTTCCAACAGACTGACATAATTAGGATGCGGCTTTGATTTAGTCGTTTAAAAACTTCCTCAATCCATGATTTCTATCGGTTCCTCGATGAATTAAAGCTTGTCATCAATCCGAAATTTTGTCTAACGGAATAAGCTTACGGTTCGTCAGAGAAACACTTTTTCATATTGGAAACGTAAAAAGTACTATAGGACACGACTTAGTTGATCCAGGAGTTCAAGTCGGTAAGCCAATGTTCCAACTTTAGCAAGGATTTTAAAAGGTATAATATAACGAGGATTCAGCTTCCCCCGCTTGCTAAAACGTATCACCCCTTTCCATGGTGATACTTTCAACATAACCTTATCTTTAGCTTGAAATTCCAATGGCTTACGTCTCCTATCGGCATAGCTCTTTTGTCGATCAACTGTGACCGCTGAATACCCTTCTTGATTTGGATGATCTTTTCCGTGGTTTCATGAATAATCTCAAGGCCAGTAAGCTGAGCATCTCCAACCTCAGCCCAACAGACAGGCGATTAACACTTTCAGCTATACAGTGCTTTAAACGGTGCATCTTTGATACTCGTGTGATAACTATTGTTGTACAAAAATTCTACTAATGGTAGGTGTCTATCCCAACCTTTCCCAAAGTCAATCACACAAGCACGCAACATGTCTTTTAAGGTTTGGATGGTCCTTTCACTTTGACCATTGGTCTGGGGATGATAAGCCATACTCATATCCAATTGAGTACCTAGAGCTTTGTTTATCAATTTCTAAAAATGAGATGTAAATTTTCTATCTCAATCAAAAATAATCGAAACTGGCACACCATGTCTTGAGACTACTTCCTTCAAGTATTGTCTCGTCAACTTTTCCATTGTGTCGGTTTCTTTCATTGGTAAGAAATGAGTAGATTTGGTGAGTCGGTCAACAATTACCCAAATTGTATCTTGACCAGTCGAAGTCTTTGGTAATTTAGTAATGAAATTCATTGTGATGTTCTCCCACTTCCATATTGGGATCACAGGTTGAACCAATAAACCATATGGTTTTTGGCATTCGACCTTGACCTTGGTACAGGTCAGACACTTACTGACGTAGGTGGTAATCTTCGCCTTCATATTCGGCCACCAATATAGTTTTTTCAAGTCTTGGTACATCTTGTCCGATCCAGTGTGGATCGAATACTTTGACTTATGCGACTCGTGCATAATCAGAGTCCTCAAGTCACCAAAACAGGGTATCCAACTTCTATTCCTCAAACATAACGTTCCATTAGCACGGGGCTCTAGATTCTTAATCATACCACCCAAATCTTCGGTTACATAATTCTCGTTCTCCTTTCTCGCCTCAACCCGAGCATATTTTAAAAATTCTCCTTAGGAGATCTAAATCAATAGTCATAACTAAGGCTCGAACTCGAAATGGCTTAATCCTTTCCTTTTGGCTCAAAGCATCCGCCACCACGTTCGCCTTCCCCGGGTGATAACAAATTTCACAGTCGTAGTCACTCAACAATTCTAGCCATCGACGTTGTCTCATGTTCAACTCTTTTTAATCAAGAATATGCCGAAAACTCTTATGATCAGTGAACACAATGCACTTCGTCGAGATAAGTAATCATTGGACTGAATAAACAAACCAACTTCTAATCGGATTAATGATAGCTAATACAGTTTTCTATTATAAGGCTTGACTGCTCTTTTATCTTCTGTTAATTTGCTTGCGTGGGTTAAAGTGTCTTGAATTGATTATAGTCACCACTAAACCCGTGCCAGTCTCTCAGGCTGAAACCCCCTTTTACCTGTTATAATTAAGATTAGAACTAACATAGGATTATCATATGTTTCACTTAGATTAGAATTAACTTAGATTAGTAAACAAAAATATTAATAAATTGAGAGATTTAACCTCGCTTCAAGTGTTCGACACCCTACTTACCACGAGTCTACCACCGACCGGGTACACTGCCCGTTAAAGTGTTGTTTTTTGTTAAGTCGGCATAATATAAATTTAAAACTTGAATCATAAAAATATACACCACACAAAGACACATCAGGTATCTTGGATGACGCCCAATCCTTGATTGACTCAATCTTAGCTGGGTCCACGTGAATGCCTTCACTTCTTAAGTAACCTCAAATTTAACTTAAGGTGCTCTTCATGCTCCTTCTTATTCTTGGAGTAGATCAAAATGTCATCGATGAAAACTATCACGAATTTATCCAGATATGGCTTGCACACCCGATTCATCAGATCCATGAATACCGCCAGTGCGTTAGTCGGTCCAAACGGCATCATTTGAAATTCATAGTGACCATAGCGTGTTCTAAACGTTGTCTTTGGAATGTCTTCCTCCCGAACTCTGAGTTGGTGATAACCAGATCTTAGGTTGACCTTAGAGTAGACTCTTGACCCTTGCAACTGATCAAACATGTCGCCATCTCTCAGAAATGGGTATCGGTTCTTCACAGTAAGTTTGTTTAGTTCATGGTAGTTGATACACATCCGAAAAGATCCATCTTTCTTTTTGACAAATAAGATCAGAGCTCCCTAAGGCAAGGAACTTGGTCTTATGAACCCTTTGTCAGAAAGTTCTTGTAATTGAGTAGACAATTCTTGCAATTCCGACGGTGCTAATCTATATGGAGCTCGTGCCACAGGTGATGCACCATGGACCAAGTCAATTTGAAATTCAACTTTTCGCGTTGGCGTTAATCCATGTAAGTCCTCTAGAAAGACCTTCGGAAAGTCTCGTACAGTCGGCACGTCCTCAAGTCGCTTCTCCTCCGACTTGTCTTCGGTTTCCTTCTTCGTTACTTGTGCCAGAAAATTAGGCATCCTTTCTCAACATACTTATGAGTTTTTGTGCACGATATAATGCTTAACTTCAACTTCTCTCTTCTATTACCTCCATCACCTTGGACTATCAAAACTTCATTTCCATAGGGAATCCACACAACCTTCTCATCGCAAACGATCACCGCATGATGGTTCGCTAACCAATCCATGCCGATGATGGCGTCAAAGCTTCCAAGTTCTATCGGCATTAGGTCAATATTAAATGGGTGACCTAATAATCCTAACGTACAACCTCTAAGCACGGTATTGGTTTTAGAAATTCTTTCGTGCTAATTCGACAACATAGCTAACGTCTAAAGTATCGGGGGTTATCTCAAGCAAGGTACTAAATGTAGTCGATACAAAACTTCTATCGACACCCGAATCGAATAGTATGAAAGCGTAATGATTGTTGTGATAGAACGTACCCTTTTCTACATTGAATCGGGGGTTAGCGTTCCCCACCTAGCACTTTGCTTTCTTTTTTGCTTCACCAACTCCATTCTTGTTTCCAGCTTTGTTTCCACGGTTTTGATCCTTCAACTTTGGGCAAACACTTCTGTAGTGTCCTTGCCTTCCACACTCGAAACAAGTTACGACCCTCTCATTCACTACTTGACCCCTCTAAGTTGAAATAGTGGAGATTGTGACCTTACAATCCTGGGTCAAATGGCCTAACTTCTTACACTTCCCACATATCATGTTGAATGTTCCTTCATGGTGGAAGCTTACACTATTACAGTGAGGAAAAAAGTCCATTATTGGTTTCTTCTATTGTTGCAGCAGTATAGGCTCTTGCAATATTGGCCTCTAAGATTTGGGCCTTTTGAATGGTGGTTGCTGTCCACGGTTGTCTCTCTGATTGACCTCCAATCTTTGTTTGTTTTTAGCATTTTTCATAGCATAACCTTTCAACTTTTGGTCCATTAAGTTGTTAGTAATTCAAACAACATCTTGCAGTCTTGTAGGTTCAGCAGCAATTACATTCCCTTAGATGTTATCGGGGAGTCCTCTAATGGGAAATTTTCTCAACCGTCTCCTCCTCGGGGACCATTTGGGCACATTCATGTAACTCTTGAATCTCTTAGTATAAGCAGCCAAGTATTATTCTTCACGGTAGATTCCACAATTAAGTTTCCATTTTCTGATCTATTCCTTGGACGTACACTTCGTCATTAGCTTTATGAGCTCTCTCATGAAGATGGAATGCAGCGCTAGTCCCAATGGTTCTCTTATGTGAGTTCCACCAAGTTAGTGCATTGTTCAACAAGGTGCAAGTAGCATACTTAACTTGGGACTTCTCTGGGCAGTTGCTGATATGGAACACTATTTCCATCTTCTCAAACCACCTTATCAATCTGACAACTCCTTCCGTTCCCTTAAAGTTGAGTGGTTGACACTTCATGAAGTCTTGATATGTGCATTCTCTAGCAACAGGTCTATCACCTCTACCATTCTCATTTGGATTTCCATTTCCACCATTTCCATTCTCATGTATCACTCTACTTTCCATTACACCATTTCCATTATAGCGTCACTGCCGTTCATGCTTTGATTCTCAGCCTCAAGAGCATTGGCGGCACGGGTCGCCTCATGAGCAGCCAAGGCTTCTTCCACACGTTAGTTAATGAGTTCTTCGATTGCTTCAGGGGTCATACGGGAAGCGGGGGGCGTGATGTCATTTGTTCTATGTCACAAGACATAACGCACGATGAGATTCGATATGAGATATAACCATTTTAAATGGTAAATAGGGTTTATATAGGAAAATACAATAGAACATGTTTTGCCAGAACAAGTAAATAACAGTATAGATGAATACGCGAGAGAATCGAAACAAACTTTTATTCAGAATTAAAAGAATAATTCGGTTACACATCAATCCAAGAGTAGGTACATTGATTTACGTTTTTCTATGCCTCCCCCCACCCACCCCCCCCCCCCACAAACCTCACCCCCCCTCCCCGTCCACACCCTTCTCAACCCCCCCCCACCTTACACCAAAAAAACATCTAGACCTAACCATCAGTTTAATGTCCTACATGATAATGGTACTACTAGTCTAAGGGCAAAAACCCAAATGTCTCTCAACATATGAATCTAACCTCCTAAGTCTCCTCCGAGTATCATAGCTCTAACCTTTAGGTACTCTAATCTCAAACTCCCAATCCTCTTAACCAAACTAGCTCGCTCTCCCCTAGTACATATGGACTAGTCTCCAAATGTTCCTCTGAGTAGTCTCAATCTCGTAATCTTTCATACGAACTCTAACATGTAGTGAATTTATCTTAAATAGTATCCTCAAGATCAGGTATACCTCCTCTGGAAGACTCATAACTATAACCAATAGCCAATGGATCTACATCGATCTCTTTCGTGTCTTCCGCACTAGCCTCTGCCTCAAACTTCTCATCATCCTCCCTAACATCACTAGCAGCAATCTCAAATCCCATACCTACACCATCCTCAGGGTGAGCTACAACTCTTCTCTCATAATTCCCACATATGCTACTGCATCATGCATCAGTAGTATCCACCATCCATATGCTTTCCTCTCCACTAGCCTCTGGTGAAGTATGAATCTCTAAAACCTTTTATGAGGTTGTAGGAATATAGTTATCTTAGATTCAACCGTAAGAACAATTAGTGAGATGTGGGTTGGGATGTTAGAGAGAGAACTTGGATGGAATTAATGGATGAATGTTATAAAGAACTGTTATGGAAAATGGAACAAAGACAACCTCTCCAGACTAGGAGAGGGTGTATAATAAATACTACAATGGCAGCCAAGGGCTGGCGTTGGGACACCCAGGGACTTGGGTCGGACTAGAATTACTAATCTAATCCTTTATACTAACTTCGAGCTAAGATTGTTACAAAAATTTGGAAGTGGACGACACTTTTTGTGTTCATCAAATCTCCACCCCTAGGATGGAGGTCACCCAATTTACAAACCTTTAACCTTAGCATACTATGCTTTATCCTTGTCTTTAGCTCGTACTCTGATTTTCTTTTGAATATGTTGTAGTGGATCATTGACTTCTGATTGAGCTTGTTCTTGAAACTTGTATTTGACATTGTGATATTGTGCATCTTGAGATCACATCACACCAGCACAATCTCTTTGCCATCCTTGAAACTTTGTCCACCTAGTTGTGGACTGCGACTTGGGACCGTCATGCTCATACCATTTTGAAAAGCTTTAGTATTGCTTCTTTCTTGAAATGTCTTAACTTTAACACGTTGGACTAAATCTAGAATGATGTGTGGTATCGTAGTATTAGCGGAAGTCTTGGAACTTGTACTTGAGCTTTTCATGATGACTTTATGTTGTGCGTCGAGTTTGAAAGCATTGTGGTTATGGATCTTGTGACAGCTGGAATCAGGAAACATCCACCACCATTTTACATAGCCTCGCATAAAAAAGTTAGCAATAAAGAGTGGGAACGGAATTGGCTTTGTCATTCGCCCCAGGATTGGTTGAGAAAACCTACGATAGTGAGGATCGACATTGATTGATCAGATAGATTTCAATTTAAGAAGATCTTCTTGACAGGATTTCAGCTGTGAAGTTAATGAGTCTTTCTAACACATAAGTATAGATTCATCGTTCTCAGCATGTTTCTTATTATCGGACGTTCAAAGTAGGACAGACACGATAAGAGTGAAACCAGTTGAGTTACTATTCACTTGAATAGAAAATGATTTGAAAAAATCAATCGGTGTATCACTTACTAAATTTTTTTAGTGACATCCGAGAGTGTTTTTCATGTTCAAAAATTATTAATCACGTTGTATCATTTCCTGGAACAAGTTTGATTCTTTTAGAATCGCTACATCGTTTCTTTCCAGGTTGTCAAAGTTTGATTTCATTAAAGATCGCAAAGTTAATACCATGAGCTTGTTTGATGTTGGCTCAAGCAGGATTTCCATCTTCATTGTGAATGAAATCACTCGGATGTTCTGGCAAAATCACAAGGATAATGCGAAAGGACTTTTTAGATGTATCTTGTAATTCCATTGTGTGCTTGCAAGATAATTTTTGACAAGTGTCCTAATGAGATTTATGGATAATCTCTTTCGCTCTAGACTCAATAGTGCACTTTGATTTTAGTGATGGAGGCTGCGGAGCTGAGTACCACCTTTTCCAATATCAACTAAAATCGGGATGTGGACGAGATAAATAGATTGAGTGTATCTCCGTGAGTTTTGAAACAAAGTCTTTCTGACTTTGAGTGGCTGGGAGGGGGTTGTGCATAGCGTCACTGGGTCCATGAATGTCTTCATGTCAGACCAACACATGAGTGTTTTGACAGCATTTGTAGTGGACCCGGTTTCTGCACTAAGTTGTATGGAGGGTTCTTTATTTTCACTTTTATTCCTTACATTTCTTTTTCATTCTTCAACCCCTTCAATCATACCGAGTTTCATAAATAACACTTGTTGGGTTTGTTCCAGTGTTTGTCATCTCAGTCGGCATTATTCCATTTTGTTCTCACATTTTCTCTTTTTAATCAGACCTAAGAACATTAATAATTTTCATATTGACTTCTAACTAATAGTGGATATCCCGGGTAGGTTCCATCGGTTCCTGGCTGGATCATGGGATCTGAAAACTAAGCCTAAACGCATTATAACTTCATTTAATTTAAGAACATGGTCTGTATTTTGGGTATTTCATCACAATCCTTCCAAAAACATTGAAAATTTCAATCAAAGTGTTTGATATAAATATCAAAATATTTACACTTTGAGAGTTTTTCATCATCACTAAAAGCTCCCCCTTAACATGTGCATCGTAATCGTAGTACATGCTAGGTGTGGAGTGGATTGAGTCCATTTTATTTGATCACTTCTGTCAGTATTTATTAAGTTCAGGTTAATCACATTTTCTCCCCTTATCTAAAATGTTAATCCCTTGATATTTTGGATATCAATTGATTAACCGTTCGGGGACAAAATGAGATATGATAGCAGATTGGAACATGTTATTGCTCCCCCTCAACTTTTGAGGGATTATAAGATGATGCTGAGTACAATTATTTTTAAAATTTTGAATTTTCGAAGAAATTCTTGAAAAAATTTGTACTCGAGCACATCTTATAATTCACCAATAAGTCTACACTAATAATGAACATATTCACAGGATAAGCGTATTTACGAGGATTGACCTTTTTAAGATGAGAACAACATATGATAAATCATATGGTCCTTTGTAGAAGCCGTAGGTCACCCCCGTATGGATCATATAATTTGATAATATATCGCCGACGTTTTATCCACCGACAAATCTCTCCAAACTCCTCATTATCCTCTGGCTATAGCCTCTTTTCAATCACTGGATCATAGCTCTTGGTTTGCTTGGTCACGTCTGGCTCCAAAAAAGTCCGTGGCAGTACTCCATTTTATTCCCTTGTGGCGATCATTAGAGCAGTTTCCGAACGTCATCTAGATAGTAACATCGTGAACTGTGTGTTGTCAAATGCGCATCAATTGTTCTTCTTGTCTTTTTTCTCGTAGATGAATCATCTTGGATCGGAGTATGGTGTATAAGCGTCTTGTTTTTCAGATTGGATCTTGTAGTTGGTCAGGTTTGTGTGGTTGAGTTTCTTCTGATGCTTTGGCATTTCACACCCAGGTTAAAGATCTCCCACGCCTCTGATGACAACTTCTTCGTGTAAACATTCGTAGGAGACATTAAATGCAATACGTTCTTAACGCTGAGATTTGTCACTTTCTTGCACGGAAGAAGAAGCATATCTTCATGTCTATGGATCTTAGTTGTGGAAGTCGCTTCTTTGAACTTTAGAGAAACATTCACATCCTTTCGTACAGTGATCCATCAAGATGCTTATATCTTGCCATTTCGGACTATTTCAAACTTAGTGACAGCAATGATCAATCTTGTTGAATAGACGTCACGAGTGATTCCTTATTTCGGAGGTCGCCAAATGCATGAACTGTCTTCGCTTTTATCCCCAATGCGAGATTCCCCAGGGGCGATATTTGGTCGTTTTTTGACTATTCGTTTGGACTCCAAATTGAGTTAGGCACTAAGTCTTTTATCCATTTTGAAATATGCCCGTTAATCTGCAGCGTAGTCTTCGGATGAAGTAGTGTTATTTCGGCTTGACACACACCACGATAGGTTTCTAGGTCGTTATTGATGAAGTGATGAATTGGTATAACGTGACCTTTGAGAATTTGGAACTAAATAACGGTAGTGGAGTGCAGAATTCATGCGGATATTGTGACCTTCAGGGGTTGATCAGTCTTTCTAATTTTTCAGTTGTGGTTTGTGGTCCTCCTCACAAAATATTCGTTCGTTCAAACTCTTGCAAGTGCCTTTCATCAGCCAAATGTTGAGACCTTGATAGCAATTAGGTGTGAGAGTTTGACATTTAGCGGTTAAGCACAAAAAGCGGAGAAGTCAATGTAGAGTGGTGAGTTCATTCGAATGCTCTCGAGGGGTCTTGTTGGCAAGTATGGCTTAACCTAAGGTTGGACAGTCAGATTATGAACTGCCAGAGGGAAAGTCTTTTTATGCTGATCAGGAGGAGGTAGTCTTGTAGGTTGTTGTATACCAGTAGGAAGATTTTCGGTCTCTTCTTTCTGCTTGTTCATCCATGGACTCCTGTTTCTAATCCTGGTCTGCAGTTCCTTCAAGACATCAGTAGGTTGCCTAGTTCCTCTACCGGAGGCAGAATTGGTAGCAGTTGCTTGTGTGTCTTAGATCCTGTACATTGGTAGTCTTGCTGCTGTCTATGGTTGTCGTTTCACGTGGAGCACTGGTTAGAAGAGGAGGTTCTTTCCTGACCTTCTTTTTTGGACCCCGGTTGTTCCAGCGGAGGGTTTTGATCTTCATCTGCACCATATCTAGGGTCTTTTAAATTGTGACAGTATGCCTTATGTACTATAACAAGATTTTGTCGGCTTCATACGCCTCAAACTAATGGGGCCTTGTAGAGCTTGTCTCTGAATGTCTGACCTGTTGATTAGAGTTGTAGCTTCCCATCTTGTCAATTAAGATCTTTTTCAGCTCTAGTTCTGAAAGATTTGCAGCTATAGCATGAGATGTGTTGGCTTCCTTTGATGATCACACCAGAACCTCAGACTCGAGTTGACCGGTTACGAACTTCTCAATTTTTGGAGACTTCCTTTTTGACTTGTTCCTTGATTATTTTCTTCATTCCGTCATCAATTGAATGCAAGAATCTGTTGAATTTCTGTAGAGTAGACTCTTCTCGAATTCTGTCATACTTCAATTGGACTGCAACGTCCACTGCTTCCTGCATTTTATTCGCTAGATATTGATCAACGGTGCTAGGAATAGAGGAGAGTGCTTCAGCATATTGATTTGTTTGCCTGAGTTCTGAGAAGTTGTCTTCTAACGCTTTTAGTCTGTAATCAAAGCCAAACAACGAAGCAAAGTTAGGAAGATTTTGTAGCGAGGAGCTTGTAGTGGTAGCCGGTGTCAGAATTGGTGGTTGTTGTGTTTGAATGACGAGAGGATACGGTGTTGGAGGGCGATTGATTTGTGCAGTGAAGGATGGTCCATGATGATAGCTGTTACAGAAGTATCTATGAGAGAGGTGGCTTCAGTATGTTGTCCAAAAAATATCATCTACACAGTATCTTGGTTTGGATTCCGCATGTTGGAGACGAATCCAGATGATATAGACGAGCTACTGTTGTTGACGTCAGGATTAACCAGAAGGTTAGGGTCATATGAAGTGTCTTTAATTTCTGGGTTGCTTGATCCTGGGGTATAATAAAACATCTTTTAGTATTCATCTCTTATCAAGATATCGGTATTGGTATCGTTGATGCCTAGTTCCTTGTCTCTTATAGTTGCTCTTCATCCGACTTTGCTCCTTTAACATTCGTTCCTTCAACTTCATTTGTCCACTATCTTTCGTCAATATGATGATGAAATTGAGATATCATTTTAACTGTATCATCTTATGTATTATTTCTCATCTTGTAGTTGTGAGCTTTGGATGGACAAATATCATACCATCATCATCTGATTCAGTCTGTTCTTCATCTTCATATTCTTGAACTGTATCATCAAGGTACTTGTTATCATCATTTGTTGGGGGAAAACCCCCTTTTCATATGTCATTGGTCATCATCATCTTCATCATCCTGTTTAGTCTCATTAACGTCATTTTTACCTGCATCTTCATCATCTTGAGTTGTCATCATCTTGATCATATCCTTGAATTCAAATAGCACACTGGTCCTAATGTTTTAAACTCTATATCCTATGACATAATTTAGCAAAATACACCATAAAGGCATAAACAAGTAACACATAAAGCACAATCGAATTAAAATTAATTAACTTTCTTCATGAGATATTACGTTATCGTTTGTAAATTTTGTTCCCTTTTTACTAGTTCATTTGATTTTGACAAAGAAATTTGATATTCTCTCCCATCAAACAATGACACGTTTCTATTTAAAAGAGATGTAGACATTGTTGAGAAGTCAAGTGTATTTTGAAAAGTATTTTCAGATGATGGATGATTTTGTATGTGACAAACAAGAAACACCAAGAGAAATAAGATTTCTATTATTTATTCACATAGAGATGTCACTTGAACGTACACTTATGGATATTGGAAGACGGTTGTGATGCAAAGTAATCAAAGCTTTGCATGGTCATAAAGCTTAGTCCATGCGAGAATAAATTCCCGTTGAGAGGACAAGATTTCTTTTTGAAATACTTGCCTTTAAGATGATGACCGGGTTGCTGTCTGAAATAATAGCAAGCCATTTGGCATGTTTTGAAAACACTTGTAACTTCTGCTCGAACTTCATTCACAGGCTTGTATCATTGTCAAATGATTTTTAGACGTAAATGTTATCGATTTCAAGAAGGAATGCCATTGTAAAATTCTTTTGAATTTCTAATTTTTTCAATTTGTATTTTGTTTTTTGTAATAAATTTATATAAAAGAAAATATTTTAGGTTTTTTGTTTTATAAAAAAAAATAAATGTTAAATGAAAATCTTTTTGTGTTTTTCTGATTTAGTATTTAGTAAATTTTATACTGGATATTTGATTAGGTAACCACCACTATTCATCAACTATTTCATATGCCAATGTTTCAGAGTATCACGGCGTAAAACTCCGCATTCCCAGCTTGTTGATAAGAAATTCAATTCTTTCTCGGCCAAGAGCTTTAGTGAAGATGTCCGCCAATTGATATTCCGTATTGACAAAGTAAAGTTCGATCACACCATTCTCAACATGCTCCTTGATGAAGTGAAACCTGATGTCTATATGCTTTGATCTGGAATGTTAAACATTGTTGACAGCATAAGGCAATAGCGCTTTTTGTTATCACCTTTAGTAATTGGTATATTTATTGAATCCAAAGCCATAGTCGGTAAGTTATGATCTCATCCAAAGGACTTGAGCAAACCAACACGGACAAAGCAATTTTCAAGCTTTCCATAACTGGATATCCGCAGCGCTTTTCTGCTTTTAGACGGAACCAGCTTTTAACAAGGGGTCTATTCACCCAAAAGTTGTATTAATCTGCAAGATGTACTACGGCGTGTATCTTGACACCAGCAGGATGAATCTGCAATGCTGTGAGTGCAAAGGAAGAATCATTCGGATACCAAAGGACCCGAATGTACGGTTCCTTTTAGATACGAAAGATCCTTTTACTGCATTTTAAGTTCTTTTCGGTAGGCCGAGCTGATACCGGGCACACATGCATATAGCAAATTGTAGGTCAGGTCTACTGGCTGTAAGATAAAGGAGGGTGCCAATCATACCACGATAATGTGTGATGGATCTACAGCTTTCCCTTCTTTATCCTCATCCAGTTTGGATTTCTCCACCATGGGAGTAAGATATCCACTGGGTCACTAGATTCATAGCCAATATTTTTTAGTGATTCAAGAGGCATATTTAGAGTGGTTTATGAAGAATGCCTATGGGATTTGAGAAATCTTGTGTCCTAAGAAAAATGAGATTTTAACCATCATCGAATCTTGAATTTTGAAAACACATTATTTTAGCAAATAGATCACACAGTTCAGGGAGTAGAGGCAAGCAAAGATAATATCATGAATCATAGATTTGTACAGATTAGTTCGTTGCCTTTCTTACGGCATGAACAGAGTAGGATCCACTGAGCCTTTGGAGAAGTCATTGGATATCAGGAATGAAGACAACATATCATACCACGCGCGTGGAGCTTGTTTCAACCCATAAAGAGCTTTCTTAAGCTTGTATACGTGGTTAGGTTTGTCTGGATCCACAAATCCATCGGTTGGCTAACATACACTTCTTCTCGAGATTACCATTCTGAAAATGACGTCTAACGACATGTCTTCAGTCCATTGATAGATGACCATGTTTATGTGAGCAGCAAACGCTAGAAATATTTCGTTATATAGCCTCTTATCTTGCAACCGGTATGACGTTGCGAATGACTCTTCGAAATCAATACCTTTTCTTGATGATAACCACGAGCGGACCAACCGAGCCTTATTTTCAGAATACCTACTAATCATCAAGTTTAACCTTATAGATCACTTAATGAGAAATGAAAATGCTTTGTCAGGAGAAGGGAACAAGTCCCAAACCTTTCAGTCGTATAAATTCATGAAGTTCTTGCTAGCTTCATCAAACATGTTGGGTTATGCTTCTTTGTAGTTCTTAGGTTCGACTGTGTTAGAGAAGGGCATATAGTAGTAGAATAAGGCTTGTTCATAGTTGGAGTCATGTGGAAAATGGTCTGTCAAAGTGCACCGAATATATTTCTCAAGTGGGTGTCCTTCGTCCATTTTGCTGTTGTGTTCAGAAAATTGGTGGATCGGGAGGCACAATTGTTTATGAATAGACGGACTGGTGATGAGATTGACAGAGAACTTCTGGGGAATAGGAATACCGAAGTACGGTCATATACCATATTGTGCAACTACTATATTCATGTTTTCTTTCTTAAAAGTCATGAGAATGATGGGGTGTTGAGTTCTTGTGTTGTTTGTGAGGTACTTGTTGATGGTGCATCTTGATCAATTGTAGTTGAGGAAGGTGTACCAGTTGTCACCGATGTTCAGGGTGCAACTGCTTCAGGGAATAGAGCAATGACTTAAGGTGCATGTAAATCAACATTAAGTGACTCATACAACATTGGATGAAACAACAAATTCCCTAGGTCAGATCTCGAAGGTTGGTACAATGGTGTTGAAGGAGAAGGGTTGGTTACGGAGTTCCTGAACTGTTTGTAAAGGAGTCATTTCTGAAGAGCGGGTCCTGAACTGCTTTGTGTTTCAGATGCCATCGCGGTCAGCTATTCAAAAACAACGTGTATAGTTTCAATTATTTAGTCTGTACGTCTGTTGTAAATTCGAAAAAGTCTTTCTTTGTGGGTGCTATCAATGAAAATACCAATATCACCTTTGGTTGTAACTTACCCAAATTCTCACTATCATTCGTTGGGTAGCAGAGTGCACCAAACACATGAAGATACGATAGATCGGGAGGTTTGTCGTGTAAAAGCTCGTATGGTGTTTTACCGTGACGACGACGTATCATGGAACGATTTTGGGTATAACAGGCTGTGGCAACCGCTTCGGCCCATAGAAATAAAGGAGCTTTTGCATAAATTAACATAGTGCGGGCTGCTTCAATTAGCGTACGATTTCGTCTTTCAACAACACCGTTTTGCTGTGGAGAGCGTGCAACTGATGTTTCATGAGAGATGCCAACCTTCTCATAATATTCACGCAATGTCTGATTAACAAACTCAGTTCCATTATCTGTTCTGATGCGACGGACGGTTTCCTTAAGCCGTACTTGGATCATCTTCAAAAAGTTGATAATAAAAGCTGGAGCTTCATCTTTTGATCGCAAACATTTTACCCATGTAAATCGAGAGTAGTCGTCGACAATAACGAGGATGTACTTCTTTCCATTGACACTCGCGACACGCATTGGCCCACACAGATCCATATGCAACAGATAGAGTTTTTCTTGATTGGTGTCCTCAGATTTGGGTTTGTGGGGTTTCTTTGAACTTTTGCCTAATGCACATGCAGAACATAAGTGATCCTTTTCAAACTTGAGCTTAGGGAGACCTCGGACAAGTCCATGTCTTGCAAGATGATTAATAGCACCAAAGTTCAAGTGAGATAGACGACGATGCCATAACCAAGACTTGGTTTTAGACGCCTTTGACAATAGACAAATGGGAGAGGATGCCATCATATTCCCAAGTGAGAGTGTATAAAGATTATCCCCTCGAGATCCCGTCAATAAATCAACACCTTCTAGATTGCGAATGAAGCATGTGTGTTGACGAAAAGCCACTTCGAGATTGGAATCACAGAATTGTCCCACAGAAAATAGATTATGCCCAAGTCCTTCAACGTAATAAACCCTTGAAATAGTAACATTCCCAATCTGATAGTCTCCATAACCCATTATCTTTGCAACTTGATCATTTCCGAATTTGACTGTACCCAAGAATTTACTGATGAAATTGGTGAGCTGAGAGCGATCTCCGGTCATGTGCTTCGAGCAACCGGAGTCCAAATACCAGAGGACGATTTAGACAACCTGCATTCATTAAGAGAAGTAGATGGAACATTGGTTTTTGTGGATCCCCAGGATTTACTGGGATCCTGTTTGTTAGCAGACATTGGTTTTATAACCTTAGTTTTGCTAACGGACTCAGTATTCTTATTCTTCCTAGGTTTCCTTGAGCATACCAAATTAACCACAGGTTTGGGTGATTCAGATTCTAGAACTATTAGTTTCCTAGAAGGCACTTCAATAGTAGTGGTAATCCTAGTTAAAGGGCGTGCATTTCCTACAATAGTGAAGGTCCGACCGGTAGGTCTCCAAATATATCCCATCTTTGTGAACACTTTTCATGTTGGTTTCCAAATCTCTTTCTTAGATTTTCTCTTCTTAGGTTTAGCATGAAATTTCACATCATTCATAGAATTAGAAACACACAAATTATCAGAAGACATGCAATCATCACCGTTAATACAGACATAATCAGAATTATCATGTTTCTTGGAATTCTACACAGACGCAGATCCATTAACTTTAACAGTACTATTTCTATTTATCAAACTAGGTTTAACGTTCCTAGGGTGAGCTTCTACTTTATTCTTCGATTTACTACTTGGTGTTTGCTGAATCCTATCATTCATGGTATTGCCTGAAAGCTGTGATCCGCTAGCACTAGTAGAAAGTCTTACTCCTATAGAATGCAACACACGCTTTTTAGAAACTATGTTTGAAGTCGAGTCTGTTTTTGTGTTTTCTGTGGATGTGAGTGATTCGGCAAACCTAACTTTCTTGTCCTTTTTCCTTGGTGTGATCGAAACTAATTGAGGATCAAAATTGTTGATGCTAAGGCAAGTCCTACTTATGTGTGAAAGCAAATCCTGAATGACTTTGGTGTACCTAAAGGCAGACTTTAAAAGTGAATCTTGAGGATAATTCACTTTTATGTGTTCGACTATATCCTTAAGGACCAAAGCTTCTTCCTGAGTGTGCTTAATATAAGAGGAGTGATCAGTCCTTTTATTCAACAATTTGGGCTCGTAGTGTATTGGTTCCATTATTATCCATAGCACTTTTGGTATCCAACAGTTTGGGTCTAATAGCTCCTTATCTAAAGCTTTTCCTTTAAGTTTCCTTAACTTATTTTTTAGGGCTGCTAGGACCAAACCTTGTTCCTAAAGTTTTGCATTTAAATCAGAAATTTACCCAGACTTTATATTGACTTGTTTGATTAATGCATCACATTGTTCTTTTGATTGAAGACATTTTGGTTTAATCTAGTCATAAAGTTGCTTATAAGTCTGTTTCAAATGCTCATTCTCAGCAACAAGTTTTGTCACTCTATGTTCCAATTCAATGTTAAGAGTCTCAATTTCATCCATGTCCATTTTGACTTTACTATCATCTACATTTCCTTTTAAGGACTTAATTTGCTCTTTCAACTTGACAATGACTGTGTCTTTCTCTTGAGACTGAGCTCTCAATTCACTTAATTCAAACAACTGAGTAAAACTTGGAGCATTTTGATCTAAAACACTGTTTGTCTGTTGAAAAATTTCTTGAGTAAGTTGAGAATCGGCTTCCAAAGTGATGCAATGTTTTTCAAGAGTTGTAAAACTCTTACAAAGTTTATCGTAAGTTTCTTTATCAACAACATCCTTTTTGTTGAGAAGCTCAGTCTTGAGTTCGAGACACTTTTGACATTCATTCACAGTTTCACAACCATCATTCACAGACAAATTCACAATAGTTTTTACAATATCATGATCAATGGCTTGTGATATATATATAAGTCTAAAAATCAACAAGATCAATGATACCGAGAAGTAGTATAGAGTGTTCCCGGGTCGTTTATCCCCAACGAGGCTGGACTGGAAAATCGATACAGTCGAAGATTTGAGTTTGAAGGAAGGAATTGATTTGGGAGAGTGAAAAAGTCAAATTAAACAATAACAAATAAAAACGTTTAAGAAAAACCTAAAAATTATGAATTTAAGCTAAAAAACGAAAGCACGAATCCCGAACAAAGGGGGGGAAAACCTAAAACCTTTAAAAATGACCCTAAGAAGAAATTTTTGCTTCTAAACTACTCTACGGGACAAATAACGAAGAATAAAAAAGACTAGACCGAAAACGGAGTTCGTTTGACCCAAAAACGAGTCAAAACAAAATTCCCGTACCCGGACCGTTCTTTAAAAAGTACAAAGTTGTAAAAATGACCCTACGAAAATTTTTATATTTTTCCTACAAACTATATGACAAAAGAAAATTTTCTAAAAAAAGCAAAATATTTTTTTGATAATTTTTGTATTTTTTATGAATTAAATAAACTTTTAACGAAATTAAATTAGGACTCTCTCACACCGCATAATCGTCTCTTCAGAATCGGGTATCACAATAGTATCCATTTTAAGAATGGACAATTCCCGTCATACACGTTTTGGCTGTGGACTCTCGAACTTTCTTTGATAGAAAGGTTTTCAAAACCGATAGCTTGTTTTGTGAAATGATCATAACAAATTTTAGATTTAGTCATCATATGAACAACGTTTGCGCAGATTGACCTCTTTTGAAAATGATATTATCAAGTTGCTTAATTTTCTTTTCTAAAGCAATTTCTGTATAATCTTTTGTTTTCTTCCATTTTAATCACTTTTTGAGATCAGAACTGTTATCCTTAAAGAATATTTTCTTGCACTTGTTCCAAAAGAGTTTTCTTAAGACGTTCATTCTTGGCATACTGTTATTTGATCCTGAAAAAATGTTCTTAACATTTTGCAGTTTCTTTCAAATTCTTTTAACTCTTCTTTTATATTGTCAAGTCGGTAGTAATCAACGCTTTATTGGCGCTTATATATTCCAGATTAACATTGGTGAGTGCATCACTGGAGGTATTAATTGTTTTAAACATAGATAATATCGGGCATTTTTGTTGAGCAGAAGAGTTAGAATTCTGGACAGTTTCCTGTTGTGTTTCACTCAGATACTGAGAATAAGGAATGATATTGCTATCACTGGTCTATTTCTAATTCTAACTGATAATGCACATCATTATACCTGTTCAGAAGATTTCATTATCTGTCACTTTGATTGATTAATCATAGGACAGATTATCCGGATTGTGTACATCAGTGAGTGCATCTGAGCATTCCATGAAAAGATTCGCCATTGAGAGCAATAATCTTGGCTGAGTTAAGATCATCACAATCAGAGTCATAGGCATCCAGATCATCGGCTTGATAAGCAGCATTGTGGGTAATGACAGTCTAAGAGGTTTGAGTGTCAGGAAGTCCTGGATCTGCCAAAAATGCTATTTTTCTTGTTAAAAACTTGACCACTTGTTGAGCCTGAACCGCAAACAACTTTATCATTGAACCATGTTTCATCCCTTTTCTTTTGGGCATCAATACACTATGCTTGGAACATATGAACCCTCCCCTTTGCAAGTTGTAACAGATGACCGTCGTTGTTTTCCCAGTATTGTCACTTGCTCCAGGAGTGTATTTTCTCGTTGTTCCAGCATGCATAAAGTAGTTGTTCCCTGAACAGGTTGCACAGTTACTTTTCAGATAGATGGTAGCTTGTTTGACGGAGGGTTTGATGACGTCCTTAGTGATTGTTGGTAGTAGGATACCGGGATGGTGGACAACAACAGTTAAGAAATGACATATGTATCTGATCGCATCAAATTGGATTATCCCTTTTCTGGAACACCTGGAATTAATTAGACCGGAGTCTGGTTGGGAAAATTCAGATTGTTGATGTTGGTAAGTTGTGGGAGCATATTCCAATTGTGGGATGGATGATTGTGGAGAATAAACGTTGTGGTAAACTGAGGATTGGTACTCATTTGATGGATAAGTGATTGAAAGAGGTGTTGATTGACTGGTTGTGAATTGTTGAGTCTGATAAGGTGTTACAAACTGTGAAGACGGATATGGTGAAACATGATGTTGAAGTTGAGAGTTCGGGAGAGTGTGTAGATGAGATTGATAAGTTGACGGAGGTAATTGGTGAGATGCAACTAAAGCAAGAGGATCGGAGTTACGTTCATGCATCAAACGAACTTCATTTGCATGTCTTTTGTGTTGTTGCAGGTAAGCGTGAAGCTGATCAACATTGGTAGTATGCAAGTCTTTGACCAATTTAACATCAGTAACAAATTTGCTCCATTCATCAGGAAGAGTGTTTAAAAACTTGGTGTTAACTTGAAATTGCTCCAATGGCATCTTGTAGATGTTCATATCATTGAGTAATAGAGTGAATCAATGTGGTACTCACTGTAACGACTCTCCTTTCTAGTAAGTGAATCTTATCGAATTCAATCATTACAGCTCCGCTTTCTCGCTCTTGTTTTGTTAATGGCGTTCTTGATTAGCAGTTTAATCTTCTCCCAAGATCGTTTGCTACACGATGTTGATACAAGAGCATAAATTTCAGTTGGAAGGCCTTGGGAGGAATGATGTTTATTTCTTTTAATATCCAATCAGCTTGAATGATTCAGGCGGGATCAGTTCAATATATTCCTTAAGCCTTGTTGCTCCTTCCACAGTGATTGAGGGCCAAACTAGTGGTCCTTTTTCAACCGAGGCAAAAATCATTCTTCCATGTGGTCATATTCACCTATACGATTCCAGTCGGTCTCTTCCAAGATCATACAAGTGTTTTTTCCAAGCATGTGGTTAGTTGTCTCCTCTTGAAAGATAGTGACTATTCTGCAAGAGTCATCATTGTGGTATCAAAAAGATTACAAATTGATCGATCGGTGGTAGAAAGAAATTGTGTTTGGTTATGTGATTGTTGAGTCTTGAAATGAAACTACACGGGATTTTACAATTCTTGACAAAACCAGGAAAACAAGTTAATGTGTCTCGAGATTTTACAAGTCAAATAAAATAACCGTTACTTTAGAAATTGAGTTAGTGTGTCTTAATGGATTGAATAGTTCTTTTTTTTTTTCTTTCTTTTTTCTCTTTTTTTTTTTTTTTTTTTATTTTTTTCTAATATTATTTTTTTATTTTTCTGTTTTTATATATAATATATAATTTATTATATATATTATTATATAAATAAAAAATTTTAATATATAAAATAAAAAAACCCATTTTTTTTCTTTTTTTTATTATTTCATTTTAATTTTCTTCTGTTTTTTCTTTTTTTTTTTTTTTATTTTTTTTTCTTTTTTTTTTTTTTTTTTTTTTTTCTGTTGGTTTTGAAAAATTACTGGTTCGGTTTTCAAAGAACTAACTCGTTCGGTTGTCAAAGGAAAACTGGTTCGGTTCTCTCGATCGGTTGACAAAGACCAAAGCTTGTTCGGTTCTCTCCTTCAGTTGACAAAGAATAAAACTGGTTTGGTTCTCTCGATCGGTTGACAAAGACCAAAGCTAGTTCGGTTCTCTCGTTCGGTTAACAAAGAACAAAACACTGGTTCGGTTCTCTCGTTCGGTTACAACACAAATGACTAGTTTGGTTTTCTTGTTCGGTCTTCTAGTTCGGTCCTCAAAGGAATTTCTAGTTCGGCTCCAAATGAAGACAACTAGTTCGGTTAACTCGATCGGCTTACTCGTTCGGTGACCTTGTTCGGTTGTACTCGTTCGGTTCCAACTACTACGAAACTCAAATTTTCAAAACTAAAAAAAAACACATTTTGAATGGTTTTTAGCAAAAATTCTTGTACAACTAGTGTTACTAACCCTATAGGAACAATAAAAATGAAAATTTTAAGGTTTTTACACCAAAAAATTTTAAGTCAAAAATTTGTTCTTTATAAAGATTTTGAACACAAATCACAAGACAAACACACCACTCCATGGCTCTTGATACCAATTGAAGAATTCAAGTAATCTTATGATCAAACCAAGAACAAGAGTGAGATGTGGGTTGTGATGTTTAGAGAGAGAAAGTGGATGGAATGGATGATGATGTTATTAGATAAAAAATGGAAAATGAAACAACCAACCCTTCTCCAAGGCTAGGAGAGGGCTTATATAGGTCCTATAGGCCGGGCCATGGGATATGATGGGCTTCCCATGGGCCTTGGGCCGGACTAGATTACTAATCAAATCATTACACTAACTACGAGCTAAGACCTGTTACAACTTGGAAGTGACCGGCACTTTTTATGTTTCCAACAAAGAAAATCTTTTTGTATTTTCCTAAATTTTCTATATACAAAAAAATCTTTTTGTATTTTCTAAAATTTTATAAAAGAAAATCTTTTTGTGTTTTCTAATATTTATTAACAAAAACATTTCGCGTTAAAGAATTTATGTTTCACGACTCATCATACCTAACTTCTCGACTAGAAATTTAAATCGAGCTTCAGGCAGAGATTTTGTAAATAAATCCGCAAGTTGATATTCAGTACCAACGAAATATAACTCGATTGTTCCTTTTTCGACATGATCCTTGATAAAATGATACCTCACATCAATGTGTTTTGTTCGAGTGTGTTGTATCGGATTGCACGAGATTGCAATAGCACTCTTTGAATCACAATAAATCGGTACTTTGTCATAGAAGAAGCCATAGTCAGTCAATTGAGTACGCATCCACAAAACTTGAGCACAACAGCCCGAAACAACAACATATTCAGATTCAGTTGTAGAAATAGACACGGAGTTTTGCTTCTTGGACGATCAACACACCAACTTGTCACCTAAAAATTAAACACTACCAGATGTACTTTTTCGATCTAAGTGACTTCCTGCATGGTCTGCGTCTGAATAGGCAGTTAGATCAAAGCCAGAATCTTTCGGATACCAAAGGCCTAAATTAATAGTCCATTTGAGATATCAAAAGATCCTTTTAACGACTGACACATGATGTTCATATGGGTTTGCCTGATATCTAGCACACATACATGTTGCAAACATTATATCTGGCCTACTCAAAGTAAGGTACATCAATGATCCAATCATGCTACGATAATCAGTATGATCTACTGGTTTTCTAACTAAATCAATTTTGAGTTTAGATTGTTCAACCATGGGAGTGGGAACCGTATCACAATTTTTCATTCTAAATCGTTTCAAAATATCAAGAATGTACTTGGATTGATTTATGAAAATCCCGTTTGAAAATTGATTTACTTGAAGCCCGAGAAAGAATTTTATTTCTCCCATCATACTCATTTCAAAACGTTTTACCATTAATTCTAAAAATTTCGTGTAATATTTTGGATTCGTTGAGCCAAATATAATGTCATCAACGTATATTTTAATTAGCATTATATGTTTACCCTTCTTTTTAATGAAAAAGTAGTATCAATTGAACCTTTTTGAAAACCGCTATCAATCAAGAATTTTGAAAGAACGTCATACCATGCCCGAGGTGCTTGTTTCAAACCATACAGAGCTTTGTAGAGAGCATACACATGATCTGGATATTGTTTGTTGACAAAACCTGGAGGTTGACCAACATATACTTCCTCTTTAAGAATTCCATTAAGAAACACCGTCTTTACATCCATTTAAAAGACTGTGAAATCCTTATGAGCAACATATACAAGAAATAAGCGTATAGCCTCAATTCGAGCAACTGGAGCAAATGTCTCGTCATAATCAATGCCTTCTTGTTGACAATATCTGATTTCGAACTTCATATATATATATATATATATATATATATATATATATATATATATATAAGGATAATATCAATTATAGTAAGATAAGTATTCCAAAAGGTTTTATAGAAGGGAGATTACTTTAGACCAAAGTAAAATCCAAAAACTTCTCGAGTCGTATCCCGACGAGGCGTGAATTGAAAATCGAGGTTAAGTTCGTGATCGCGTGTTTGAATGATTCAATGAGTTTTTTGATTCTATTTCTACAATTAATATGCAAAAACAAGTAAAGACAAGCCTAAAACGAAAGCAATTAAAGTAAAAACACAAAAAACAATAACGGGGTCAAAACCCGAGCTTTAAAAACCTAAACTATCAAATTTTAACCCTACAAAAGTAAATTTAATTTTTAAATGTCCTAAATGATAAAAGAAAATTTTAAAAAAAGAATTATATTTTTTGACTTTTATTTTATTTATTATGAATTAAAAACTGATTTAATCTAAAAAATGAATAAAAAATAGTTACCTAAATTATAAAAATCTGAAAAATTCATGAAAAGTACTTTGAACAAATCTAAACTTAAGAAAAATAAAATGGGGAAATAAGCTGAAATAAATAAGCAGTTAAAAAGCAAATAAGCAAATAAGCAAATAAGCTTAAAACTAAAAAGTGACTATATAATTTAAATGATGCAATGTAATAAACGAAAAAGACCCCAGGGCAGTTGGCATTGAGAGTGTGTGTTGAGGTGTTGGTGCTATAAAGGAGAGGTCACAGGTTGACCCTTGTGGCCTCTCTTTTTGAAAAAACATTTTTTTTAAATTTCTTTTTGCAAAAAGCTAAAGTTAAGACAAAAATAAGCGACTTTAATAAAAGAAATTTTTGACAAAACTCAAAATTAAGCTAGAAAAAGCTTATTGAAAATGACAGTTTAAGCTAAATCTTACTAAAAGACCATAGCTTAAAACTGTTTTGATTTTTAAGACTCAAATAAGCAAAAGAGAGCTAATAAGCTGATCCTAGACAATTACCTAATCCTAATAAGCAATTATGAAAAGGTTTAATCAAACAAAATGAGCTGAAAAGCCCTTATAAGCTGAAATGAAACTTAACTTTAAACAGCAGTTTTAAAGGAAAAATGACAAACTTTAAGCTAAGTTTAAGACTCAATAAGCACTTGGAAATAAGAAAAAGCTAAAAACAGATGAAGTTTAGCATACAAAGAGCAGATTAAAACAAAAATTAAGAAAATTGGTTTTGAAATAAGCTAGAAAAAAGTAAATAAAAAACTGACAGATTACTAACTAAACTATTTTTGGTTTAACTTAAAAGTCTAAAAGGCAATTAGCAGCCCTGTTTTTAAGCTAGTATAATCTATTGTGAAAACTTAAAAAGTAAAAACAGATGAAGCTTGATATATAAAGAGCTTATTTTATCAATATCAGACTTTAAGTCAAAATTATTCTACTCTAATTAAGCTAATGAAAACTGACTTTTAAAACTTTGAAGACACTAAAACAGTTTTAGACTTAAAGCCAAAATGGAAATTGCACTCTTAACCTATCTTACTTCTACTACATAAAGGACTCAAAACAAGTATGAAATGAACACCAAAACCACTTATTGAAGATCTAAACAAATTAAGCCATGTTATCATACTAGATTACTAAAGATTCAAACTAAGAGTAAATTGAACCTAACTTTTAAGATTTAAACTTTAAAAACTTATAAAGACTGGCTTTAGGACTAAGTTAAAGCTGATTGAATCTGTCTAAAAAGTTAAAATGGCCTAAGCTTAGTACTGCTTGTGCCAAACACACCTTTAAAACTTATTTTACATTTTTAAACTATGAAAGGTTAAATTAGGCTGATATTTGTTAAAACAAATTTAGTATTAAGCCAATTAAGCACTATTAAGAAATCATCAACCATAATTAAGAAATATCTAACTAGAATTTTAAGACAGTTTAACTCTTAAGCTAAAACTAGTAAGATCTAAACTATAAGCTGATAATATTAAACTATACTAAGATGCAAGAAGCTTAAATAAGTACTAAATAACAACTAAATAAGCAGATAATAAGCTAAACAGAACAATAAGCTAAAATAGAGAACTAGAGATTTGTACCTTAATCCCAGCAAAACAGGGATGTAAATTGCTCTTAAGAGCTTAGAATTAAGCTCCAGCTTGTTAGAAACAAGCTCGTATTGTCCATAAGCCCGTCCAATATTGGCTTATCATCCATAAAACAAGCTGAGGTAAATTTGGGGAAACAGTAACACTGAGTTAAAACAGTAATGAGCTTATGCAAATGACTTGTAAACTGAATTAAGCTTAATTTGCATTAAGTGAAAACAGAATTTAAATTGATTTAAATAGTAATTTCATTAATCATAAAAAACTGGTTACAATGCTTTTGGAAAGAAGATACATAAAAAGTAAATAACCAATAAAAATAAGCTAAAAATAGGACTACACTACTCCTAAATCTAATTCTACTCTAGATGGATACAAATGAAGAAATCATATTCTATTTATAGCCAAAAAGTGAGAGGAGCTTGTGCTTCTTATGTTTGTTGTGTGAGAGGCTTGCGAGTGTTCTCTAAGTAATTTAATTCGAGCCCTTCAATTCCTTTTGTGCTTTTTTCAACCCAATCTAAAACCTTGATCTTTCTTAACCAATCAGCCTTTAAGGGATTGCCATCGTGGCTTTGGCTATTTATGAAGTGAGGTTGATGGGGGGGATCAACGCATCACTACATACTAGAGACCGCTAACACTTTAGCGAATAAGTCTTTAGCTCGGTTCCTCCTTACTCATTATAGAGATATATTTTACCTACACGGATCAAACACTTTTATAGTTCTGAGAGGTACACCCAACTTTATGTTGAACACGTTTTAAAACACATGTTTTCCTCAGGCAATGAGCAAAACGAGGTGCTACAAGGACTACATTGGGGATACCCCCACACTATTATTTGGAGT
Organism: Tanacetum coccineum; assembly: GCA_026074375.1. Lineage (NCBI taxonomy): Eukaryota > Viridiplantae > Streptophyta > Magnoliopsida > Asterales > Asteraceae > Tanacetum > Tanacetum coccineum. The sequence goes on from BQNB010030920.1 coordinate 49,390, forward strand.
ACGTACTTGCAATAATAAAAAGATTTTGACAGTCATTTATTAAAAAAAAAACTCTTCCTTGGAATCTTAAAACTCTCCTTTACATCTTCTTAAGGGTCATGTTTAAGGTGTACTAGATCTTGGCCTTTGGCTCTTGGGGTTTATTTTAATATGGATCTACAAAAAAAAATCTTTGTTCCTTCAACCCCACTCTCACCTCCATCAATATCCCTATTCGTTGACCCATATAAGCCGAACGACTATGTAAAGTGAGCGAAGGAGGGTTGTGCTTGCGCGCTTTGTTATTTTATGAACAAGACAGCGCAAAGGAGGAGATCAGGGTGCGACCTGATTTCATTTTTCTATGGAAACGGTGGTTGGGTCAGACTACTGACTAAGCCATATAGCAATCTAGAAAAAATAAAACAATATACGGAACAGAGTAGGACACGTAATCATTCCGGAAGGAGAAGGATAGAAAGTGAGCTAAAAAAACAAGATTTTCAAATTTAATAGACTCTGAACAATTCTAGGTCCCATAACCATTCATAAATCACTCATATTTCTATCCTCTACATCTCCCTTAATCCTTACAAACAACTTTCCTCTCATTCCCAAAATTAAAAACCACCCCATTACAATAAGGGTAGCTTACTTTAACCCTAAGCTTCTTATGAGGTCAATCCCACAATACTTGGGAGGTCCCCACTCTACTATAAACCCGGATCCCGCCCCACTACTAAGGCCCCCCCCCACCCACCCCCACTTACCACCCACCTCACCCCATCGCGGCGGCATAAGTTAATCTAAACGGATACCACAAACCCCGCAACTCATCGGTGTGAATATCGGATTAGAATGAACACACCCTAACGCCGCGCGTGACCTCTAGTACCGATCATAAGCATTGACTCGCACGTACCCCAAGACAACTGAAGGGACCACGAGTTTGCACATCGGCGGTGCCGTTCAACTCCTCCTTCAGGATCAACCATCAATCAAAAGCGGGTCACCCTAAGATCCGCCACACCCCTCAGCCTTAGGGGCCCCCCACATCCACCCCTACCTGGGCCTAGGGCTACAAGCCGTCGGGACCCCACCCACCAACCCCCACTGTGCGTACGACCTCCCCTCCCACACCCAACCACCCCTCCACCACTACAACCCACTGAGTCTAAGAGGGGACGTCGTGCAACGGGCTAGATTCGGTCTCTCTCTCGTTCAAGACGGAGGCACCACCGAAGGGCTCCACCCCTAAACCCCACACCCACCACCCCAACCACATGCCTTCACAACATATTAAATAAAAAACTGGACAAAACAATTAAAAATAATTTTTTAGAAATATAAACTAAACATAAAAAAAAAAAAAACACCAAAAGTACCAACCCCCCTCCCCCTCTAACAAGTGCCACCTCATTTTAAAAAAATGAATTGGACTACATATGACTTCTTTTTATTTTATTTCAATTTATTATTATCTTATATTTTAATTTATATTAGGTAATTATCTTTATAAAGCAGGACCGACGTACTCCCCAGTCAGTTAACACCTGTATCAAGCAGATCCTCGATATCTATCTTTGCTATAATAAATAAGTTATTAGATATTACGGCCTTTTCTTTTATTGCTGTACCTCAATGACAATCACAATACACCAAATGTCACTATTTCAGCAAAAACAAACCCCTTACACCCGGTTATCCAGTACAAACTTTTACCCCCACCTCAACACCACCAACCACCCAAACCACGCCCCCGGACTCATTATTCCGCTTCGTAAAATCTTTGTTATCAAATGTTGAACAATTTAGGCCGTTGTGCTTTGTATTAAACAATTTCAATAAATCTAATGTATCGGATTTCAAACGACTCTTTTAGAGGTCGTTCTCATATCTTGTGCTATTGATCTATGATGTAACGCTCCTGGACACATTATTCCATTGCGACCCTATTTGGGGGTGTTACAGATTGGTATCTAGAGCCAAGGTTATAGAGAACCAGGTCAAATGTTTTTACTTAGACTATAACTGTTTTTAAATATTGCATCATAAAGAGGGATTTTCATAGGACATTCATTCATACATTACTTGTTGCATTAGTTGGGTATACTAGATGCTGCATGATTCACATACGTACTTATAATATATTAAGTATATTATTATGGGTCTTATATATGTACTAATGTAAACTCTGTTTGAGTGTTACAAATTCAGCCATGTCTTCTGCATCATCCGCGGTTACTTATACATCCGTCTATACCCACCTTCTCCTGATTATGTGCCCGGTCCTAAGCACCCACCTTCGCCTGTCGAGGTACCATAAGTACCTGAGCCGGAGTACCCCGAGTACCTACTACCATCCAATGCCAAGGCACCCTTGGAGGACCAGCCTCTACCTTCTGATTCCTTACCTACCGCCTTGTCACGAGGCTATGTGGCAGACTCTGATCCAGATGAGGATCCGGAGGAGGACCCCGAGGAGGATCATGCTGACTACCCTACTGATGGAGGGGATGGTGATGATGAGCCCTCCGATGACGATGATGATGATACCGATGATGAGGACGAGGAGCCCTGGCAGACTCGATCGGAGGAGGAACTCGAGGAGGATCATGTGATTTTTCCTGCTGACGAGGGGTTAATTGATGATGAGCCCTCGATGATGATGATGATGTACCGATGATGAGGATGATGAGGAGGAGCGCCTAGCTCCGACCGACTCTTCTGCTATACCCGTTGTCGACCCTGTTCCCTCAGCTGGGGATACAAAGGCATTAGAGACTGATGAGGCTGCACCTACAACTGTACCATCACCTAGACGGCACAAGGATAGGATGTCCGTCAGACCCCAAACACCTATACCGTTGCCATCAGAGGCGGAGGTCGAGAGACTTCTTGCCTTACCCATTCCACCACCATCTCCACTATCACCTTGGTCATCTCCACTACCTCAGATTCCCTCACCATGACTACCACCTCCACCATCATCACTACATTTACCACCATCTATACCCACATCATTACCGTTACCATCATCTCCACTACCACCACTACCAACCTCACTATTCATACCACCACTAGTTGACCGTAGGGAGGAAATTCCTGAGGCCGAGTTACCACCTTATAAGAGGTTATGTCTGACTGCTCCCATATCAAGGTATGAGGTAGGGGAGAGTTTGACTGCTGCTCCTAGACCTACTAGAGATCATAGAGCGGATTATGGGTTTATCGGCACTATGGATGCCGAGATTAGACGTCAGAGAGCCAAGGAGGTCGGCTATGGCATTAGGGATGTTTGGGTAGACCTGACAGAGGCTGTTGAGGAGGTAGCACCAATAACCCTCGAGGGGGTCAATGCTAGAGTGACCGAGCTTGTTGCGGTTTAGGAGCAGGACACACAGGATATTTATGCTATGATAGAGGATACTCAGGATAGGCAGACTCAGTTATTTTAGAGAGTTGGTGGATTGGTCGAGGATAGACAGTTTCACTATGAGACTGCACGACTGTTGGATCAGGAGGCCCTCGTTTCCCGAGAGGCTTAGGCACATTCTGTTGGGTTGAGTTCGGCAGTTCACTATGAACTGCAAGCATATAGGACTCATACCCAGATCCAGGATTACCGTATCGCCTTACAGGAGTCATTGATGATGACATTGATTGCACAGGTTTCATCACTACAAGGACAGTTGCCAGCGGCATTGGGACAGATTCAGGCACTTCATGCTAGAGATAAGACTTATGCAGATGATCCCAAGGGTGCTGGTAGTTCTGCCTAGGTTTACATTTTCATGTCATATTCATAGCTATCATTATGTTAGCCAGCTAAGTATTATGGGTTTTATACCCAGCTAGCACGATAGTAGGATTTGTATTTTTCATTTCTTGTATCAGACAAATATGTATGTTTTCCTAATTATATATAATGTGTTGTATTATGTCATGTTGATCTCAATTCTGTTATGTATTGTGATCCCAGTCATGTTATATAATCACTGTGTGATGTGATCTTGTTTTATATAATGTGTTGTATTATGTTATGTCGATCTCAATTCTGTTATGTGTTGTGATCCCAGCCATGTTATGTAATCATTGTGTGATGTGATCTTGTTATATATATGTTGTACCCATGTCATGTTGTGATGTTTATGAAAATTCATGTGTTTTATATTGTTGTGAATTAGAACAATATGCCGCCAAGAAGAACCTCTGCTGCTACTGCAAGGGCTGCTGCTGCTGCAAGAGCTATTGTTGTTGCGGCTGCTGCCCTTATGACAGCTGCTACTATTAAGCAACTAATTGAAGCAAGAGTGTCTGCGGCACTTGCTAACCATGAAACTCTTCGAAATAGCACTAATGGTCATGGCGACGGAAGCCACAATTCTGACACTAGAATTAGAGGAACTGTATGCACTCCCCGTGAGTGTACGTATAAGGATTTTCTGAATTACAAGCCCCTTACTTTTAAGGGTACTGAAGGAGTGGTTGTGCTGTCATAATGGTTCGAGAAGATGGAATCAATGTTCCATATTAGCAACTGTGTTGTAGAGAACCAAATTAAGTTTGCTACATGCACTTTCCTTGGAAATGCTCTAACATGGTGGAACTCCCACATGAAGCTGAAGGTTAGTTTTCATTTAACTTCCTTTTGCCCTTTAATTCCTAGTCTTAATATTGCTTAAGTTAAATCTGCTTATTTAGTGCTTAATTGTGCTTATTATTTTAAGTATTTCATCTGTTTTAGTTTTAAGCATTTTAGAACTTTATATTTCAATTTCTGTCTAAAAAATCATAAAAACCAAAAATATAAGTATCATTAGTTGTAGATCTTGGATTTTGGCTTATTTAGTTGTTTAATCATGTTTATTAAGTTTGATTTAAGCTGTTTGAAGTCTGGAATCAAGGTTTAGTTAGCTAGAATTCGTTTCTAATGTTTTATAAAATCTGTCAAATCCTATAAGGGGTGTTTGGTTTAAGCCTATTTGACCTCTAAAAGTCAAAGGATTTTGTGCAATTTGATTTAGTCAGCTTTGATTTCACTTATAATCATTAGGTAAAGAGT
>BQNB010030921.1:0-54432 GCA_026074375.1 Tanacetum coccineum
TATTGTAACATATTGGTTAACACGTTGGGTATGTGAGCTTGAGGTCACGGGTTCAAGGTTGGCAGACACCCTTTTTTGCAACTTTTTTTATTTTTCAAAACTCAAAGAATAAAAGTTGTAAAACAAGCTAATGTGAGCAACTTTAATGAAAGCAACATAAGCTCTAAACCAAAAAAAGCTCTTAAAAGCTTTTGAAAGAAACTGTCAACAGAAAGCTAACCTATGAAGCTTATGATGTCTAAAAGCTAAAAATGAAAAGCTACTTGAGCTGAAAACACATTAAGCTAACTGAAATAGGAAATTAAAAAGGTAACTAAGAAGGTAACTCAAAAAGTTCAAAAATAAGACAAACTCTAATACTCAATAAGCCAAGACAAAAGCTGAGCTTATGGAGTATTAACTAACCACTTATAAGCTATGAGTTCAAGTAATAAAAACAGGTCTAATAAGCTAAGTTTATAAAATTAAAAGCTAATCTAAGTTACTACTGTTTTTGGTATTTATGAGATTTTCATGACTTTTTAAAATAGATTATCCTAAGTAATTATGCTAGAAAATGAAAAGTAAATCTTAATCTATGCTAAGCTATATGTTAACTTTAAGCTATTTGAGTTTAAGCTAATGATTACTACAAACAATTAGTTGAAATTAGGCTAAAAAGGACAGCAGTAGTAACTATGGTTACTACTGCTAGTGCAAATGCCCAAGGGCCAAAAACCCCAATGCAGGATACCTTGGTGCTTTCCTCTGCACTAGACACACTAAATGGTTGTATCTAAACATAATGCAAGCACAAACAAAATCTAAAAGGGCTAGGATAAAATTTTCACAAGCTAGAAAAAGGAAAATAGTCCCCTGGTGCACAGCCAAGTAAAATAAGCTCAAACTTATTAAATTTTGAAAACTAACTTATGAAAACTATTTAACTACTAGTTTGAAGTGAATTTGAAACTATCTTAAATGAATTGCACAATTAAGTTTGACTTTATGAAGTCAAACTCTACTAAACCAAACACTCCTTTAATTATAACAGTTTTCACTTAAGTTTATGAAATGATAATCTAAATAGCTAATCCTTATTTCCAGACATTAATTAGCTTAAAACAAGCTTAACAAACCTAAATCCACAATTAATTAAGCTAAATTCAAAGATCTACAACTAATGCTATTTTTTAGTTTTTATGATTGTTATGACAGATTATATAGTAAGCTATTATCTAAGCTACAAAAACTAAAAGCAGATGAAAGGACATAATCAATAAGCAAAATGAAACACAAAATAGCTAAATCAAGCAACTAAATAAGCAGTTTAAGCAAAGCTAATTAAGCAATTAAGTAAATATTAAGCTAGAATTTAAATGACAAGGAAATTTAAGGAGAACTTACAAGATGCTTCAGCTAAACAGAAGCTTAAACTCAAATGAGCATCTACAAGCTCTAGCTTATCCTATTGGATAAGCTAGTAAAGTCCATGTGAGCCCTTCCATGATTGGCTCACCTTCCAAAAGCTTTTAAGTCCAAAGTAGTTAAGGTTTTAAGCTGTTTTTAGGATTTAAGTAGATATTAAGACTGAATTAAGCTCTATCTTAGCTTAGAGACTAAGAGAGCTTATTGAGTAGCTTATGAACATTAGCTTATCATTTAAAGAGAAGTGAGAGCTTATGAAAGAAAACAAAAGAGCTTTTGACAGATTATTTAAGATTAAAACTGAATTTCATTAATATAAAACTTGATTACATAACTTGAAAGGAAAATTACAAAAAGCTTTAAAGGTAAATTACATAAGCTAGAAAATTGAGCTAAAATTCTAAAAAGAAGATATCCGTGTGTGTGTGTGAGGTGAGTGACTATTTATACCTGTTAGTGACCTTCCAAGCCTTTTGAGGGTCTACCCACGCCCATCTAATCTTTTGCCCATCCATTCTTCCAATCATTGGAGGATAATCCTGAGCCGTTGGATCACTTATGAGCTCACACGGATTGCCAGCGTGGCAATCCTGATTGAGAACATATTGTCTTCCATTGTGATTGATTAAATAGAAACCCATCAATTTTGTGCTTTCTTCATTTGCCACCGTGTCCCATTCTTACTAAGTGAACCAATAAAAGCTCATGAAATGACTATTAAACCCTGCCATCTTGTACTAGACCACTTGAATTGTCCTTTCCACCCTTTAACTGGTAAAAGCCCTCTCGTTTTGACCCTTTGGTGAATTGGGGGAGACAATGAACAGTAAAACTGTTCTTGGCGCCCTTTTTAATTTAAAACGGGTAAAATAGATTTAAACTTTGGGGTATTGGCAAAACTAGTCCTTGTCTTTGTGAAGGTGAAAGTAATACACATCCAAGTGTATAACAACTTTTCAAAATTGGCATCTTGGGTCCCTGGACTTAGTTATTAAAGGTAATGGTTTAGGGTTTTGGGCCATGTATGGGTAATTGGGCTTGGACTTTTAGTTTTAATGTTATTCTTGGACCGGGTTTTTTTTTTTAAAAAATAAGGAAATATTTGGCCCCATTAAGCTTAGGGATCATTTGAGTAAACTTTGGAAACCTGATGGACTAGATTTGTAACTTTAGAATTTTTTTTGTCTTTAGTGTTGACTAGACTGTTTGACTTGAATAGCCAAAGCTTTGACTTTTTGGCTTGATATCCCAGCTTCTTTGTTCTTTATCCGTTCATCGTGTCCGTGTTTGCCCGTTTTTGATGGTTTGCTTGTGATTTTTGTCTTATCCGTACCTGCACACACAAAACACAAAAACATACTTATCTTTGCCATTTTAGTGTTTTTTTGGTCATTTAGGGTTAATTTTGGTATAAACGGATATGTGTATTTCACACATATCATCCTACTCTTTAGCTTTTTGAGGTGGGAGTGACAGTCACATGAGTCTATTCCCGTTCGTTACGGGTGTGAATTGTGTCTTTGTCGCCCTCCTAGAATATTGGTATCGATAAAGATTAGTTAGAGTAATCAACCCTAAACCTTATCATACAAACCCATATTTACCTTTATAAACTTGTTACTCCTTAGCTTTAGCGGTGAAGATGTGTATCCTTGCCAAGCTTATGATAGAATACTCGTCACAACCAAGCAATTGAGCGAATTAGTTACATGTTACCACATAGATTAGTTGAGTGATTTGAGTGTTTTCATCTTCCTATTTCGTAAGATGTTTGGTTGTGTACTTGTAAAAGATCAAATAAATGCTTTAACAAAAAATATCCTTAGGGATACATTTTTATAAACTTTTAAAGGCTACTTGAGGACAAGAAGGATTCAAATAACGTCTATTTTATAGCATCAATTATCCCATGTAATTAACCCATTTTGTATTATTATTGCAAAGAATTGTTACTTAATCATTTGTATTTGAGAATTGCAGTAATTATGGAGTACTTGGTGAAGTTATGCTAAAAGGCATGCATTTTGGAGCATAAACAAAGAGTTTGAGAAAGTCTACTACTCTAACATAAAATACGCCGTATTAGTCTAGACCTATACGACGTATCCAAGACTTTGACGAATCAAAAGACCATTGCTTGACTTTGAAGAATACGTCGTATCCACATCAACGATACGCCGTATATAATACTTTGGTCAACGAAGAAGAAATCAACTATGGTTATAACCTCAATACTCCGTAACCATAAGAATATACGGCGTACCCCGTGCCTATACTTCCACAAATAACCACAGAAGAATGGAGACACCAATAACGCCGTATCCGAATACATCAATACTCCGAATTCATAATATATCATAAAATATTCTAGAAGATATCAAACGTGGTCTTTACTCCAAGAAATCCCTAATAACCGATCGTAATCCCACTTGCTCGATACGGAGTATTATCGACGAAGTTTCCAGAACTCTATAAATAGACCATCCTAATCTCATAGTTTTAGTTATGCAAGTGAAATCCCAAAAAACCACCACGTCACCAGAACACATAAAGGAGCCTATAATGTCAGGTAAGAGCCTCAAGATCATAGTAAAACTCTGTAATCTTCGACGTAACCGAATACGCGAATTCTGATTAAGTTTCTTTTATTTTATTTGTTCCCATATACTAAACCTGTTGTAATTTTTTTACAATGACAATGTTTTATGAAGAACTAATTTGGGTTGTTTATCTTTGATTGCTTAAATATCATTGATTGTTGTTTATGTTTATCAATTTATACTCGTTTACGTGCTTAAGTATGCGACCTATCATTCAACTGGGTCTAGTCCTAATATTTAATGCGCTGCAACTTCGGTGTTGTTTGGGCGTAGGCTAAGAGTCCGGGATAGCTCTCCATATTGCAATTTATATATCTAGAATCATAGGATCACAAGAATAGACCAAGTCCCTTCCATTAGTTAAGTGAGCTTAAGTTAATCCATATGGTTACCAAGGGTTATCAATGAGTACTTCATATTCTATTGATAAGACTTCAGACAGTGGGACTACTAGTATAAAAATAGCCTTGAAACAGTTTAAAATGGGTAAAAAGGTCATCCATGAGCTAAGGTTTATAAGAGCACCATTATTAATCTCCTAAGATAGATTATAATCAACAAATGCTTGCTTTATGCGAATATGTCTAAATTAAGACAAATTAGCGTGTCTAGGTCTTAGGAAGAATATCGCCTAAGTCTAGTATGGGATATGCCCAATGAGATAAGTCAATCATGCACCTAATAAACAAAACCGCAGCATTTATTCGTTTATTTGATATGTTTCCTACATTAGTTCTTGACGCTTCCTCTATTGTATTGGTTATCTTCTGTGTGTGTTTATTGCTTTATCTATCATCACAACCAAGGTTAGATAAACTAAACCTTGTGTCAGTCTCAACAGGCTTGAAACACCCCTTTTTACATTAAGTTTTTAGGTTAACTAAGTAACTAAAATCTGATAAATTATGAATTAACGATCCCAATCTTAAGTGATCGACACCCCTACGTTATCCACTATCTACTATCGACCGGTACACTGCCCGTATAAAGTGTTTTGATTAAGGTAGGACAAAATATAAATTTAAAACATAAACTATCATAAATAAACACCACACAATGACAAATCAAAGACCAATCATCCCAATCTAGCAATCACTGATCAAATCTTCTTTATCCTAACAATGCCTTATTTCAGAGTAATTGCTACCAAAATTAAAAACTATACTTAAAATAAGCTTTGCACACAGCTGCTTATCTTCATATCTTGGGACTGGTTGAGTAGGTTGCAAGGACACCTTGCATCCAGAAATGAGTAAAAAATTTAGAATCTTTTCGAGAAAAGAATTTTATGTTATATTAGCCCAAAAAAATCTGCTTCACACTAAACTGTGAATTGACATGTTAGGGTGTGTTGGTCTAAGTAATGACGTTTTTGCGTTAGGCTTATACTATTCATATAGGCAGCTATGGGTTAAGAATAATAAGCACATAAGCCATAACATATTTTTGGATAACTAGTGAGATTTTTTTATCTGATTTTGAAATTTTATATCCTACACCTTTCAAATCTTTTTGATATCAATATTCAACATGCAATTGAGTCAACTAATTGTTCACCTCCCTCCTCACCGTTCACTCATCCTCCTTTTTTCGACCAAATCAATTTTCATTCGGACTTTTGTCATTGTTGCCCGGGTACTCGTAAAGTATTTAATATCTTAAAAGATGACCTTAACCGAATCAAATCTCTCATCATTGGGCCCTCAACCCTTTTCCCTTCATCCATCACTACCAACTCTCATTGAAACATCTTCATGAAGTCAAGAAGCATCTACTAGTTTACTTTCATTAAATGCTTTAATATGTTGTGTTTTAGTTATGATTATCTCATGCTTGTATCATCATATATACTATCCTTGTGACTATATATGATTTCTTTATGCATTTAAATGCACTTTACTTTATGAGTTTTTAAATGTGTGAATTATACTCTTAAGATATTTGTCATGCCATATTTGCTTGCACTTGTATTTCTAACCTTGTTTTGTAGCAAATAAATTATTGTAAGATCGATCCTTTGGTGCCCCGAACAAGGAGGAGCTTACATCAAGGGGGAGTATTTTATCGTCGATTTCTTTCTCTCTACTACGACTCGACGATCAACCTTTTTGGATTCGACAAAAAGGGAGAAAAATATAATTAAACTCATTAATAATTTATAAACTTCTAATTTTATACTAAATGAGTTTATGTTTTGTCATCATAAAAAATAGAGAGATTGTTAATACAAATAATGTCTAAAAACGTTATTTATATTTTTCGACCTCTTAATGTTTTGATAATAACAAAATGTAAAAACGTTTACTATAAAATTAAACGTTTATAAATTACTAATCATAAAATTCTATTTCTAAGACTAATCACTTAAGGTATGGATAAACAAATTATTAAACATGATTAGTGATCAAGAAAATATTTTCCTTAAACCTTATATTTCTACAAATGTGTTTTTATAAAAATATAAAAACAAAATATTTATTCTTTAAAAGAAATGTTTTATTAAAAACATAAAAATTTGAAATTCAAATTTTCCCCCAAAATAGAAGGTTATATAACAAATATAACATTCACAAAAAAAAGACAAAAAAGGGAGCGGAGTCTAGTGGCGGCCCCCTTTTAGGCCTGGCGGCCCCCTTATATATAAGGGACCGCCGGGACCTCCACCAGCAACGGTTATTTTTTGTCCCTTATAAATACTGGGCCACCTCATCTGAAAAACAAAACCTCTTGCCACGAATTTTCTCAGATTCATTTTTCTCTCTTCTTCCTTTCTTTCTAAAACACATATCTTGATGACTAGCATACTTTGATCTTGTTTCAAGTGATTAATTCTTTCTTCCTCCATTCTTCTTTTTCTTTTAATTAAGTGCAAGAGAAGAACAATCGTATTCTTCTATATACGAATTGTTATCAAGTGATCTCTCTCTCTTCCTCCTCAAGATCACAAATCTTCATTACATATATTTAGTGTTGTTGTGTAAATTGGATTGTGTGTAGATCCAAGTGTGTAAATTGTGTATTGGTGTGATTTGGATTGTGTGTCAATCCAATGGTACATATATCTTGTGAGAGTGTAAAGATTTAGTGAAGTCTTAGATTGATTCTAGCTAAGATTAGGACTCGACATCTAGCTTAGTGTCAGAAAAAAAGTAAGCGACGTGTAAACGGTTTTCTTCGCCTAAAGGGAGCTTGTTGACATAGTGAAATCTCGAGTGGAGTACTCGGGGAGTAGAGTAGGAACCAACATGTTCTTCGTTGCCGAACTACTATAAATCTTGGTGTCTTGGTTTGATCGTTTCTTTTCTTATCCCTTTATATTATTATTGTTCATTTAGTTCATTACATTAAATAGTTTCTGTTGTGATTCATATTGTTGATTGATTGACATATAACTCGAATCAAACTATTTTATAAGCAAAGAATTTTAAACCGGTCAATTAACCTGTAAACTATTCAACCCTCCTTCTAGTTTCCACATAATCATCTCAAAAACTAGTGTGCCAAACAAGCCCAAATCTAACGATGAAAACAGCGGTTCGACAACCTGGGTGATTAAAGACACCGTTTCGTAAACTTCGTGTTATTAACGTTATTTATTGTGCTAGCACACCTCCGTTTTCCTGGACATCTTTTGCAAAACGAAGCGACTAATTTTGTTGTTGTTGGTAACAATCCTTATATAGCTCTAGTAACGCGTGGATAAATGCATAATCATTTTAGTAACGTACAATCCACTCGTCCACTCGTCAAAAGGTGTTGACTTAGTATTTGAATTGACAAAGTACGATATCATAAAAAGTTAGTTGGACCTTTCAGATTTTAAATACACACTCACATTCTGTTTTATCAAACAATACAACAATATGTAATATAGCTTTATGTAATGTTTTAAAACCTGATTTTTTAATTGACCCGGTTTAGTAGCCGGGTTACTGGTTCAACTGGTTGAATCGCCGGGTCAAACCGGTTTTATACATTTATATATATTTTCATATATTTAATATATATATTGTTGTATTTCCACACTTATATGTGTAGAAAAAATTGCCACACCAATTATTACCGTATATAGCAAAGTGTAGCAATTATAATTTCACATTTTTAAGCGTGGACATTTAACCTTAAAAACGTGGCTAATTCAACTAATTTTTTGTAGTGATATTGAGTCTTTAGTGATAATCTTTAATTTTTAAGTTTTTATGTCTATAAAATTATAGAAAAGATTTGCATAAACAAGCAACTTATAAGTACAAGTTCTAATAGACTATAATAAGACAATATTAGTTGGTGTTTTAAGTTAGTTTTAACATTATTTTAATTAATATTAGTCATCACCACTTCAAATTGTCAATTAAACTTAAAAAGGTTTATGAAAAAAAAATTGTTAGATTTTTTATTTAAAAAGTCATGACCCGGCCGGTTTGATCAAACCGGGTCAACCCGGGTTAATGAAAAACCGGCGGTTCAATCCGGTTCTCAAACAAGCAAAAACCCGGTCACATCCGGCCCGGTCTCCGAGCCGGTTCACGGTTCAACCGGCCGGGTCAACCCGGTTTTTAAAACATTGGTTTCCCTAATAGCCATCTTAAGCGAATAAATGAATATGAATAAAAACATTTCATTATCTTCCTTACTGAAGACTTCGAAAAGAAGTCTTTGATGTCCAGAGAACAAGATTAGCCTATTAGCTAGATAAAACGAGCCTTTGATCCGTCTTACAGAAGTCAGAAACAATTAAGTATCATGGGTGTATGCATGTCTAAGCAAGCTTACTAAATAGCGGATAGCCCATTTCAAAGGTCCTTGTCATATAAAAAGCCCATCTTGGTACAACTATTTTACTATTATAAAACACATACATTTACCAGGAGGATGCACTGGGTGCATTAATATTGCCCGACCCGCCTGCTGCATTAATATTGCCTGACCCGCCTGCCCCGACCTGCTAATTTATTATACCCGCTAATTTATTATCCCGTTCACCTCCCTCCTTTCACGTATCCTCCCTCCTTCCATGTATCCTTCCATTCGATTCAACACACAACACGTCTATAAGGAATCTATTGGAATTGTTTTGAAAGTCACAATTAACACGTCTATAAGGAAGGAATATAACACTTATCTAGTGTAAATAACACAAGTAATAACTTTTTAATCGTGTAATGCTTTATTGATTAAGAATCAAAGTATTACAATATGCTATGGATCGCACAAGTTGAATGACAATGTGTGCTTACCCTCTAAACAAGTAAACTAGATGGAGTATCAAGTTTACAAGCGAACTTATATAGCTAGCTGATAGGATCATAGGTCTACTGTGTAAGTTCGACAAATGAGTAAATGTCTATAATAACAACAACAATGAAAGCGATAGCATTTACTCCTTACAACATTCTCTATTTATACTAATACTAGGTTGCGTCCTTATTGGGGGTAGTTGCAACGTGTCAAGAATTTAGTGGACGAGGTACGAGGTATTTAATGCATGTCCATTCTTGGAAACTACCCGCCCATACTTTAGTGAACAGTTCTGCCAACTGTTCACTACTTTTGCCAACTTGGTACTAGGTACATGCTTTAACTTAAATCAATGTTTATCCCGCTATAAACACTTGTTAAGTTTCCCGCCTTCATCAGAGAACAGTCTTTAAGCTCAGCTTGTTCTTCTTCAGAGGGTAACATGATAGTCAGAGTATTACCACCTCTGACTCTCCTTAGAACTTCAACGTATTCCTTCTACATACCAGCTGATATCCATCCCAGCTGATGAGTATGTCTTCAAGTAATCTTCGACTTCCTTGATGATGTCTTTGACTTGAATACGTCTGACGTTGCTCTCTGAGGCTTTGCACTCAGAGAGTCCTTTCATAACCTCTGAGTCCCATCACTCAGAGGTTCTTCCATAACCTCTGAGTCCCATTACTCAGAGGTTCTTCAATACCCGCTGATCCCACTCAGCGGGTTCCTTAATAATTAGCCGAATTTCTGTTTAAATCTCGGCGCTGATTACTGGGCACTGAATCGGCCCAACAATCTCCCCCTATTTGAATATAAATTATGTTAAGTAAAAATTATTGTAAATGAGTACACAGCTTCTTCTTACACATAATTTGACAGAAAATTTAACAAAAAATACTTCATTGATTTCAACACTTTACTAGCCCAAATTATCTAAGTTCTCTTGAACAGTCTTCCTAGCCTCTATACAATCATCCCTATGTGACAACCGTGACTTGAGCAGGTTAGTCAAACCTTTAGAGTTGACTAAAGTATAGTTATGTGTTTATGTGATCTTATGTGAGTTTGGCTACCAATCCATGGAGCGTGATCGTCTCATTGTGATTGAAGTTATGGTTGTTATGGGTATTTTATTTTGTTCATATTTTAGTGACAATGAAAATTATGGTATGATTCTATGTGTGTACGTATTTTTATCTTTAAGTGTTAGTATTTAGTAAAATTAAAAGTTTAGTTTAGAAAATATAGAAATTAGAACATAGTTTTATTAAGTTAGTAAAATAAAATTAGAAATGAAATTTATTTATAGTCATGTAAACTAGTTTTAACTTAAAAGGTTTTCTAAATAAATAAAGGTTTTGTAAAATATAAAAATTAGAGGGTAATTATGTAAATAATAATAATTAAAAAAAGAAAAAAAAGAAAGAAAAAAGGACGATCGGTTTAGGAGAAAAAGAAGGAAAAGAAAACCAATTTTAGTCTAAGTGGAATTCTAATTAGGTAATTATCCAAACTCTTTTGTAAAACCTATAAATACAAACCCCTTTCCCCTCCCCCTTCTGTGTAGCCGGTCGAACCTAAGAAGAAAGAAAAAAAAGATTTTTTTTATCAAGATCAAGTTGGAGATTTAGTGTTTCAAGAATCAAGGATTTAGTTATGTTCGTAAACCCTAGTTGTTTAGTTTTCTTTAAATCATGTAACAATTAATATGATGAATCATTAGGGTTATAAAAACTTCCGTAATTAAAGATGTATTATTCATGCTAGAGTGTTTGGGGTTTAATTAGGATCATCTTGGTGTAAATGGTTAGGGTTAGATCGCGTTAATTTATGATTTAGAGTTTGGCGGATTTTAAGGCTGTGTTCAATTGATGATATCTTAATGATAAAAAACGTTTTTCTTTATGAATCTTATGTCCATTGATAAGTTCAAAGAGTATAGTTTTCAAAAAATCCAGCCACGATCGATTTCAAGGTCGGGAAGTTAGTCTAATGATTTTCGTAAGAAAAGTTGTCAAAACAGTAAATTCGAGTCAGATTTGGGTCAGATTTCGGGGAGTAAAACCCCTACTTAAAATTCGAATTAGGGTTATCCAAAAATCAAGGGTTATATTTTAGGTGTCTATTAACTCCAGTTTGAAGGGCTAGCGCTAAAACATTTTCTAAGTATTTTTAAGGACGTCAAACTTTTTGGTGTGCGTTTAGATCCGAATATGAGTACTTTGTAATGATGAATTTTTATAAAATAGTTTCACTTAATATTATTTTTTCTAAAATATAATAGTACTCACAACTCATTAGGGAGCTAGGGGGTGTAAGGAGAACCATCAATTAAGTATTTTAGTATTTTATTTGTGCTCATAAAGTGACTACAAAATTCAGCCGAAAACTGTGAAAGTGGAAGTTAATGGTTAAGGTTATATAGGGTATGAAAATGATATGGGAGATGTATTTAAAGGATTATAGACTTAGTGTAAGGATTAGAAGTCCATCATATGGTTGTTACATTTGCTTGGGCATGTAGCCTAACCGAGTGTAACTTGTGTTTTTGTTATGTTTAGATTGTGTGCAAGATTCTGTTAAGTAGCTGAGCATCGGGTGAGTTTCATAGTCCCATTTACTATGTTTTTTTGGGATGGAAATGATGCAAAATATGTTTTGAAATGTTTTAATTGCTGTGATTATGTGGTTTAGTCGACGCATAGACTTTTATGTAGCTATTACATGTTATGTGCTAAATGTTATGACTTCGGGTAATGTTCCTACCCATGACTGTAAGACGAACTTTATGGCTTGGATCGGGGGACACGTTCCGTCCCAGTGGCGATTGTTTTAGACGAATGCATGTTAGCCTGTATAATAGTTAGCTTAACTGTCCTGCATGTTCTATTTTTATTAATCATAGTAATTAAATTAAAGCTTAAGTTGTGTGTCGTAAACCTATGACTCTCACCAACTGTTGTGTTGACGTTTTAAGCATCATTTTCAGGTGAGCATGTTGAGGGTTTTGAACCTAAAAGTGGTTAGAGAGACCTTAGGATTGCATATGGAGTTTATCTTCTGATTTTTGTTTCGTACTTGTTTAAATGGATTCTTCTTAAATGCTGTTTGATTTCTTAGGTTTGTGAGACATGTTAAGTCTATGTATTAATGAGACCCTTTTTCATTAATGCAAGACTCTTTTGTGTTAAGGTATTGTCATGACACTTTGTGTCCCTTTATGTTTTGTTTTGTGCATGTAGTTTTCTCTATTGTTGGCACCATTGTGTTATGATGATACCCATGAAGTTACACCTCGTGTTTTCGCCTTGGCGGGGTATGACAGATTGGTATCAGAGCCTTTGGTTATAGAGAAGTAGGTGGTTGAACCTAGACTATAACCTAGGAGTCCTTCATATAGTTTCATATTAGGATATATGTGTTTAGCTATCTAGGTGTTTTGTTTTCTTGCTTTTCTTTGAGTTTTATTTCGACCTACGAGCTACTCGATACCAGAAGCGTCAGAATAGGAGCCAATGGAGGTGAAGCCTCTCGAGGAACCGAAGGAGGAAGCGTAGTTAGAAGAGTCGGAGGAGGAGGCCGACTCAGATCTCTTGTCGGATGCTCATAGCAGGCTTGGACCCGCGGAGTCGGGTGACTCTTGAGAAAGCAAAGTCAAACCCAAGCGAGGCCCAGTATAAGTTTATCCCATCTTTTACCTCGACACGTTGCTATCAATGATTTCTTTCGGATATTACGTCTTTTGGCCACTTCGAGACCTTCATTTTCATTTTCTTTTTGTTTTTTTTGATTTTATCTATATATATATAAATATTGTTTTGATGGAGCATCGTTCTGTGTTATATTGTAGTGGTTTAAGATGTGCAATGTGGTATATGTGCATATATGTGTGTTATCTTTGAGATGTGTATTGTTGGAAGCAAGTACACGTGTGAAAGGATGCACTTATAATTATGGGTGGCCAACATAATTATAAAGGCATCACACATGTAGACTTGTGACCATGATTGCATTGATCGGTGTTTGCTTGTTAGTTGGTAGTGTAAGATGTTATATTATGTGTGATTGTATTATAAATAGTTTCATAGTTGGTAAGTTTCCCTCCTATCTATCGTTTGCGGATACCTCGGATATCTGTTATTGCTATTTGTTAGTCTGCTCAATTGTTCGCTCGGATATATAACCCTTATTTTAGCATTCCTTGTTCGTACTATGTCGGTATGGATGAATTAACTTTTCTATTCGGCGTCTTGATGAATATTGGTTGTTCGGATATGCTTCTTTGGATATTGGTACGTTTCATTTGTTCTTTCGTTGTATTGATTACTCGTATGAGAATCAAAATTTTCTTTTAAGCACTAATTGTTCCTAACATATTAGTGCGGATCATTACTCCGTTCTTTATATATCCTTTGGTTTTCGTAACATGTTGCGGCATGTTAGTATCGACGTTTTTCTATGGTTATTCTTTTAATCGTGAGTACAGATGAGTCTTCATGTTCTTCCCTTTTGGTTTGTAATATAACACCACATGTTTTTCAGGTCATATTACGATCCCAGTTAGCTCATTTTCCTTTTTACTTATTTGGTTTGTACGTTTACTTCCCGTTTAAATCCCAAATTAAATCATTTTCCCTTTTATTTATTGGAATTATGTGATTAACTCCATTTAAACCTCGCCAGTTTAATCGCGTATGCATAAAAAATTCAACGCTTGCTAAAAACGTCATCTACACTTATTAAGACATTACGTGATCACTTCGTACTCATTATTTAATTAGTTTTTCGTGACGAGAGGAGCCTATGCCCGCGTCTATTTAAATCTTCACAAAGTAAGCCCATGCTAAACCTTCTCAAACCAATTTGAAACCAACCCATAATATTTCCCTAACCCAAAATTCGACCCATAAAATAACCAAACAACTAGAACTTTGGTATATCAATACTAGGGATCGACTTAACATAAAAACTATGCTAGTAGCCCAAGAATCTTTACCCAAATAATAGTTATCCCTAAAATCTAGTAGCAAAACAAGATATGGCAACCTTATCACTCCAAATCCTTGCAAACCGTGACCTCCAGGGAAGCCCATTACCCTATGTATAAAAGTCGAGACTCCCTTTTTTTTGCAAAACTCATACACCTCATGAACTATGTAGCGGTACACCTCTTTTTCACTCTCCAAGAAATCAACAGTAGAAACTTTTAAAACACATGTTGGTCAAGATGCCCTACTCAAATGGGTGTTTACACCTACTAGTTTATAATGTTGTGGTATATTTTGACTAGTCTCCTTACTCCTTTATTCGACTATAAAACCTTGGCCGAGTATGGGTCATCACAAGCACCTCATAACCATAAATCACCAACTTTAAACTCACTTGTTGTTCTTGGTTCGACATCAGCCACACCCCTCATTCAAATCGCAAGGCATTCAAAACCCTAAAAATCTTTAAAAACCCTAAACCCTATTCGTCCATCTTTTATTCCTGTTTGATCGAGCTTATAACAAGCAAGACAAGGCTACGGGTGTTTCAAGAGTACGAGTGAGGGACAACCATAGTGGGACTTCGGGTTTAGCAAGAGTGGTCTAATTAGGTTATAGCAAATTAGGGTTTCGTTGGGTTAAGCACGGTGCATACCTTCCTTCGCGTTACTGTGAGTTCGCACCTCTTTTCTCTTGTAAATTCCTATTCATACATTCTTGTGTCTAGATTCGTTGTGCTTGAACAACTTGTGTTTATAAGGTTAACATGAAGTCAAAATCTGAAAAACCTTTTATACTTCTGATGTACACAGAATAAAATAGTAACATTTTATAAAAATGTTAAGTGTCTAATAATTCTGGTCATGGTTAATCAAGTGTGACGAGTTTAGGATGTCAGCCATTGTGGCTTGAACTCGTTGCTTGTTTAGAAACCATATGGCATATGTGCGTCATAATGTTGTAAACACATCCATTTCATGTAGTTAACTTTAGGCACATTGCTTGACCACTAAGCATGAGGCATATGAAACAACTTGATCATTTTCGAAAGTAGGACATGTGACCTGTGTTTTGCCCTCGAAATCATTCGTTTTCGTCAATGGAATAGAAATTTACAAGGTCATAAAGTTATCATGCAAAACTGTCAAGTCCTCCACTGTTTTATGAACAGCCAACGAGACACTTTTGCTTAGCGGATTACAACGCATTTAATTAAACATTTAAAACGAACTAAATTGGTTATAAAGCTTGAAGCTTGTGTCAACTTTAAGCTAGGACAAACCTCACTCCTTTTCGTTTAATATCCTGCTCGCAAATTAGGATCCAAAGTTAGTACTGTTGTCGCATGCCCAATAGTTAATGCTGTTGATAGTCGCGAACTAAAACACCTATACCTCGTTTTTGACCCACATAACGACCCGACTGTCCAACTTATAAAGAGAAATTAAAAAGGCATGGCCTAGTTTTTCAAGGTATGCTTGGTTTGTCTTAATATGCGAAGTAACGAAATAGAAAATTCTAACATAAAGTTAGTTACTGCTGACCCGCCTAGTCAACAGTACGTCTTAAGTGGTTAAGACTGTTGGCCGTCGCAACACCTCCTTTTGGCCACGTCTTTGACCACTTTTCAAACGATAATTTTGGTACATAAATAACGAAAGTTGTAGATGACACGGCCTAGTTTTCAAAACAACTCTTGGCTTATAATTTTATTAAGTAACGAGTCCAGAAATTGATTGTAAAACTCGACGTTCGTTCCAAAAATTTTATAAATAAAAACTTAAGTATTAACACTTTTAAATTCGTTTTGTCACAACTTTGTCCACTTATTTGACACGTTTAGAGACCAAACTAAGTGTCAATTAAATTAACTATAAAAGTACTTGCGACCTAGTTTCTAATTTGTCCGATATCGTAATTTACACATTTAATGGTAAGAGATTATGACTCGATACATGTGGCCAATTTTCATGAATAACCACACTTTAAACAAGTAATATTTCTCAAACTCAAGCACAATACTAAGGACAAGATTGCATATGTTGTAGTATATTACATGATTAGTAATACGCGTATTATTATTTAGGTAGCAGATAGAGTTTGCATTGTTTTCGCGTGCATCATTACCGTGCTCACTTCATAATCGTTGCTACCTCATTATATCATTAAGGTGAGTTTATAGTCCCCACTTTTATACTTTTCAATCATTTATCAAATCTCGGGGATGAGATCATGTTTGTTTTACAAAATGGATGCAAGTACCTTTAAATTTAAATATTACGAGTTTGCCTAAGTAGCTATAACCCACTATGCCCATTATCATGAACTGTCAATTGCATAGATGTAGTTGTTAATTACATTATGTGAGCGCGAATGTTATGAATAGATCTATTTGGGAATTAACATCCCCGTTCGGGCAAGTAGCGCTTGCTAGTATTCCGGTTGAACGGAACGACGAACGCATACCATGTCGGACTCATAGGTGTTACGGGTTGAACATCTACATTGGGCACATTATTTATATGTAGTTGATACATACATTGTTGAGCTTCAGTGTCATGAGCTTAGTGCATTTCGTAATACATTTTTGTGATATTGTAATTGCTACTCTATTACAGGGAAATCTTGCTATCCACTTCATTAAATTTATAAACCTATAAATTCACCAACATTATTGTTGACGTTTTAAAACATGTTTTCTCAGGTACATAAGTGCTAGGTGCTTACTTGATGTGCATTGGAGTCCAAATAATACAAGATTACTTTTCAAACGACACTTAGAGGTCGTTCTCTCATAACTGGTGCAATGGTATTATGAAGTAACGCTCCCGGAACATCATTTCCGCTGCGACCCATTTTGGGGGTGTTACAGATTGGTATCAGAGCCCTGGTTATAGAGAACTAGGTTGCATATTTTACCTAGACTATAACCGTTTTCAAACATTGCACCATACAAAAGTTTTTCAAGGGACATACATACATTTACGGTATTTTACAATCCCTATTGGTATTACGATGTCCTTTGTTTGAGTAATATATTTATATTGATGTCGAGTTATGAAAATCCTTTTGAAGTATATCTTGATGGTGTTTGGGAAAAACTATTTTTGAAATGATCTTATGGAATCGTATGACATCGCTTTTATGGTGATGTTTATTATCGATAATATGTTTACAATGATTTTTATAAAACAATATGATACTAATTGACTGTCAATACTATGTTTAAAATGATATTTATGAATAAGATATGTTTAAAATGGTCTTTACAAATAATATATGAAAAATATATTTAAAATGATTCATAATGGTAAGATGCGATACACCGTTAAATAATTGTCTCTAGATTATTTTATGACAACCATGTTTAAAATGAATTTTATAAATATTATATTTAAGACGATTTATTTTTTTATATATATTTAAAATGATTTTTATAAACGACTTTATTTATTATTTTAAAATGATTTTATAAAAACAGTATTTAGTTGGTTATTTCGAGTAAAAAAGTCGTTTATTTGGTATAAACAGAATTCTATCTTTTATACTTTATCAATCATGAAACGTATTGTTATCTAATATGTGTTCCTTTTGTCTTGGTCGCTTTGTTGACTCTTTTGTTTGCGTTTCCTATCGGTATGGATATTCTATCCTTTTCTTTTAAGGATTCTTATGACATTTGATTCGGACCTATTTGCACTTGTGAAACCCCTTATATATTTTCTCGTTCATTTCACTGTTATTCTGACTATATGGTTCCTTGTACTTCCTTTCGCTTTCAAACAATAGAATTGTGTTAGAGTCTTTACGGTATTTTACAATCCCTATTGGTATTACGATGTCCTTTGTTTGAGTAATATATTTATATTGATGTCAAGTTATGAAAATCCTTTTGAAGTATATCTTGATGGTGTTTGGGAAAAACAATTTTTGAAATGATCTTATGAATACGTTATGACATCGCTTTTATGTGAATGTTTCTTTATGAAAACTATGTTTACAATGATTTTTATAAAACGATGTGATACAGGTTGACTGTCAATACTATGTTTAAAATGATATTTATGAATAAGATATGTTTAAAATGGTCTTTACAAATAAGATATGAAACTATTTTTTTTGGTTAATAAATTTTATTTTTATTATGAAAAGTATATTTAAAATGATTCATAATGGTAAGATGCGATACACCGTTAAATAACTGTCTCTAGATTCTTTTATGACAACCATGTTTAAAATGAATTTTATAAAGATTATATTTAAGACGATTTTTATATATTTTAAAATGATTTTTATAAACGACTTTATTTATTATTTTAAAATGATTTTATAAAAACAGTATTTAGTTGGTTATTTCGAGTAAAGTCGATTATTGGTATAAGAATTCTATCTTTCTCATTTATCAATCATGAAACGTATTGTTATCTAATATGTGTTCCTTTTGTCTTGGTCGCTTTGTTGACTCTTTTGTTTGCGTTTCCTATCGGTATGGATATTCTATCCTTTTATTTTAAGGATTCTTATGACATTTGATTCGGATCTATTTGCACTTGTGAAACCCCTTATATATTTTCTAGCCCTTGATTCGATATCCGTTAGCTACCCTATTCGATAGTTCATAATCCTTAGAATTCGTTTGATATACGTTTTATTTGACCAAGTCACTCTCCGTGGGGAGCACCTGTGTCGTTCAAAAAGAAGGACGGTTCATTTCTAATGTGCATAGACTATCGAGAGTTGCACAAGCTGACCACCAAGAATCTCCCAGGATCGACGACTTGTTCGACCAGTTACAAGGTTCATGTTATTTCTCTAGGATAGATCTTCGATCTGGTTATCATCAGTTGAGAGAGTGCATGAGGATGATATTCCAAAGACTGCGTTTAAGACGCGATACAGACACTTTGAGTTTACGGTTATGCCTTTTGGGTTAACCAATGCACTAGCGGTCTTTATGGACTTAATGGACCGGGTTTGCAAACCGTACTTAGATAAGTTTGTAATCATATTCATTGACGACATCTTGATCTACTCAAAGACTAAGGAGGATCATGAGGTTCATTTGAAGTTGGTGTTGGAGTTGCTGAAGAAGGAGAGGTTGTATGCTAAGTTTTCTAAGTACGAGTTCTGGTTGCAAGAATTGCATTTTCTTTGTCATGTGGTCAATCATAATGGTATTTACGTGGACCCAAGTAAGATTGAGGCAGTAAAGGATTAGAAAGCTCCTACGACGCCGTCCGAGATACGATCATTTTTGGGGTTAGTTGGGTACTACCGACGTTTTACCGTGAACTTCTCTAAGTTTGCTAAACCCCTTACTTCGTTGACTCATAAAAACAAGAAGTATGAGTGGGGGCGGAGCAGGAAGAGGCTTTCCAGACTTTGAAAGATAATTTGTGTAATGCTCCAATACTGTCGTTGCCTGATGGAATTAAAGATTTTGTAGTTACTGTGACGCGTCGAATCAAGGATTAGGTTGTGTAATCATGCAAAGAGGCAAGGTAATTGCCTATGCATCACGACAATTGAAGATCCATGAGAACAATTATACAACACACGACCTAGAGTTGGGAGCAGTAGTGTTTGCTCTTAAGACTTGGAGGCATTACTTGTACGAAACAAAGAGTGTCATTTATACGGATCATAAGAGTCTTCAACACATATTCGATCAGAAGGAGTTGAATATGCATCAAAGGAGGCGGATTGAGTTATTCAGCGACTATGAGTGTGAGATTCGCTATCATCCAGGCAAGGCTAACGTGGTAGCTGATGCCTTAAGTAGGAAAGAGCGAGTGAAACCTAGACGTGTACGAGCAATGGCAATGACCATTCAGTCCAGAGTTAAAAGAATGATACTGGCAGCCCATAGTGAGGCATTCAAGGAAGAGAACGCGCTAGCAGAAAGGTTACACGGGTTAGACCAGCAGATGGAACGAAAAGAAGATGAGAGCTTATACTTTATGGATCGTAGATGGGTTTCGTTAGTGGGAGGTGTAAGAACCATAATCATGGACGAAGCCCATAAGACTAGGTACTCTATGCATTCGGGAGCGGATTAGATGTACTATGATCTTCGAGATATGTATTGGTGGCCGGGTATGAAAAGGGATATCGCTACGTATGTTAGCAAATGTTAACTTGTTCGAAAGTGAAAGCTGAGCATCAAAGGCCTTCAGGATTATTGCAACAACCTGAGATACCCGAGTGGAAATGGGATAATATCACTATGAACTTTATCACGAAATTACCTAGGACGAAGAGTGGGCATGATACTATATGAGTAATAGTCGATAGACTGACCAAGTCAGCTCATTTTCTGGCGATACGTGAGGATTACAGTATGGAGAATTTGGCAAGGTTGTATATTGATGTGATCGTCACACGGCATGGAGTGCATGTGTCGATTATTTCGGATCGAGATGGACGGTTTACATCACGCTTCTGGAAAACATTGCAAAAAGCTTTAGGGACGCGATTGGATATGAGTACAACTTATCATCCTCAAATGGATGGATAAAGTGAGCGTATGATTTAGACTTTAGAGGATATGTTAAGGGCATGTGTGATAGATCTTGGTGGCAATTGGGATGTTCACCTACCGTTAGCTGAATTTTCTTACAATAATAGTTATCATTCGAGCATTCGGTGTGCTCCGTTTGAAGTATTGTATGGAAGGAAATATAGGTCGCTCGTTCTATGGGCTAAGATTGGGGAAAATAGTTTGATTGGGCCCGAGTTGGTACAAGAGACGACCGACAAGGTAGTCTTGATCAAGGAGAAGCTCAAAGCGACAAGAGATCATCAAAAGAGCTGTGCTGACAATAGGCGCAAGCCCCTAGAGTTTGAGGTTGGAGATCAAGTGTTACTGAAAGTGTCGCCTTGGAAAGGCGTGATACGTTTTAAAAAGAAAGGTAAGTTGGCACCGAGGTATGTAGGACCATTTGAAATCCTTGAAAGGATTAGCCTTGTAGCTTATAGGTGAAGATTGCCTAAGGAATTGAGTGAGGTGCACAACACATTCCATGTGTCAAATTTGAAAAAGTGTTTGGCAGATGCTAATCTGCATGTGGCATTGGACGAGATCAAGATTGACAAAACTCTTTATTTTGTCGAGAAACCCGTAGAGATTATGGACCGTGAGGTTAAGACTTTAAAAGTAGTAAGATTCCAATTGTTAAAGTGCGTTGGAATTCAAAGCATGGTCCTGAGTTTACATGGGAGTGCGAGGACCATATGAAAGCTAGGTATCCTCAACTGTTTGTTGATAATACTGGTGAATCTAGTAGTTAAATTTCGGGATGAAATTTCCTAAATGAGGGGATACTGTGACAACCGTGACTTGAGCAGGTTACTCAAACAGTTAGAGTTGACTAAAGTATAATTATGTGTTTATGTGATTTTATGTGAGTTTGGCTACCAATCCATGCAGCGTGATCGTCTCATTGTGATTGAAGTTATGGTTGTTATGGGTATTTCATTTTGTTCACATTTTAGTGGCAATGAAAATGATGGTATGATTCTATGTGTGTACGTATTTTTATGTATATGTATACGTATTTATATCTTTAAGTGTTAGTATTTAGTAAAATTAAAAGTTTAGTTTAGAAAATATAGAAATTAGAACTTAGTTTTATTAAGTTAGTAAAATAAAATTAGAAATGAAATTTATTTATAGTCATGTAAACTAGTTTTAACTTAAAAGGTTTTCTAAAATAAATAAAGGTTTTGTAAAATATAAAAATTAGAGGGTAATTATGAAAATAAAAATAATTAAAAAAATAAAAAAAGAAAGAAAAAGCGACGATCGGTTTAGGAGAAAAAGAAGGAAAAAAACCAATTTTAGTCTAAGTAGAATTCTAATTAGGTAATTATCCAAACTCTTTTGTAAAACCTATAAATACAAACCCTTTTCCCCTCCCCCTTGTGTGTAGCCGATCGAAACCAAAAAGAAATTTTTTTTTTATCAAGATCAAGTTGGAGATTTAGTGTTTTAAGAATCAAGGATTTAGGTATGTTTGTAAATCCTAGTTGTTAAGTTTTCTTTAAATCATGTAACAATTAATATGGTGGATCATTAGGGTTACAAAAACTTCTGTAATTAAGGATGTATTATTCATGCTAGAGTGTTTGGGGTTTAAT
Source organism: Tanacetum coccineum (assembly GCA_026074375.1). Taxonomy (NCBI): domain Eukaryota; kingdom Viridiplantae; phylum Streptophyta; class Magnoliopsida; order Asterales; family Asteraceae; genus Tanacetum; species Tanacetum coccineum. The sequence goes on from BQNB010030921.1 coordinate 22,373, forward strand.
TAGGATCATACTGGTGTAAATGGTTAGGGTTAGATCGCGTTAATTTATGATTTAGAGTTTGACAGATTTTAATGCTGTGTTCAATTGATGATATCTTAATGATAAAAACATTTTTCTTTATGAATCTTATGTCCAATGATAAGTTCAGAGAGTCTAGTTTTCAAAAAGTCCAGCCACGATCGATTTTAAGGTCGGGAAGTTAGTCTAATGATTTTCGTATGAAAAGTTGTCAAAACAGTAAATTCAAGTCAGATTTGGGTCTGATTTAGGGGAGTAAAACCCCTACTTAAAATTCTAATTAGGGTTATCCAAATATCAAAGGTCATATTTTAGGTGTCTATTAACTCCAGTTCGAAGGGCTAGCGCTAAAACATTTACTAAGTATTTTTAAGGACATCAAACTTTTTGGTGTGCGTTCAGATATGAATCTGAGTACTTTGTAATGATGAATTTTTATAAAATAGTTCCACTTAATATTATTTTTTCTAAAAAATCACAGTAGCTCACAACTCATTGGGGAGCTAGGGTATCTAAGGAGAACTATCAATTAAGTGTTTTAGTATTTTATTTGTGGTCATAAAGTGACTACAAAATTCAGCTGAAAACTGTGAAAGTGGAAGTTAATGGTTAAGGTTATATAGGGTATGAAAATGATATGGGAGATGTATTTAAAGGATTATAGACTTAGTGTAAGGATTAGAAGTCCATCATATGGTTGTTACATTTGCTTGGGCATGTAGCCTAACCGAGTATAACTTGTGTTTTTGTTATGTTTAGATTGTGTGCAAGATTCTGTCAAGTAGCTGAGCATCAGGTGAGTTTCATAGTCCCATTTTACTATGTTTTCTTGGGATGGAAATGATGCAAAATATGTTTTGAAATGTTTTAATTGTTGTGATTATGTGGTTTAGTCGACGCATGGACTTTTATGTAGCTATTATATGTTATGTGCTAATTGTTATGACTTCGGGTAATGTTCCTACCCATGACTGTGACACGATGACTTCGGGTAATGTTCCTACCCATGACTGTAAGACGAACTTTGTGGCTTGGATCGGGGGACACGTTCCGTCCCAGTGGCGATTGTTTTAGATGAATGCATGTTAGCCTGTATAATAGTTAGCTTAACTGTCCTGCATGTTCTGTTTTTATTAATCACAGTAATTGAATTAAAGCTTGAGTTGTGTGTCGTAAACCTATGACTCTCACTAACCGTTGTGTTGACGTTTTTAAGCATCATTTTCAGGTGAGCATGTTGAGGGTTTTGAAGCTAAAAGTGGCTAGAGAGACCTTAGGATTGCATATGGAGTTTATCTTCTGATTTTCATTTCGTACTTGTTTAAATGGATTCTTTTTAAATGCTGTTTGATTTCTTAGGTTTTTGAGACATGTTAAGTCTATGTATTAATGAGACCCTTTTTCATTAATGCAAGACTCTTTTGTGTTAAGGTATTGTCATGACACTTTGTGTCCATTTATGTTTTGTTCATATAGTTTTCTCTATTGTTGACACCATTATGTTGTGATGATACCCATGAAGTTACGCCTCGTGTTTTCGCCTTGGCGGGGTGTGACATATTGGTATCAGAGCCATTGGTTATAGAGAAGTAGGTGGTTGAGCCTAGACTATAACCTAGGAGTCCTTCATATAGCATACGGATTAGTTCAACAGTAGGAGCCAGGTGTAACTCACTTTCCCTTTGGAAGACTATATCCGTATTCCTATTCATGTAGAAGATTCCTGCCTCAGGTTCTTTGATGACAAGCCCTTCAATTGGCACAACCCCAGGAGGAGGAATCAGATTTCTGTTCATCCCATCAAATTTGACGTCCTCAGTCACAAACATCTTTTTGATGAACTATGTCCTTTTTCTTTTCTTTTCCTCAGCAGTTAATCCAAAGATTGCAAGTTTAGGCGGTGGTAGGAGACCTAGTCTCTTTGCCTGGTTGAGGACCCATTGGAATTTTGCCGTCAAACTTTGTAATAGCACATCATATGATTTTCCTGACTTCTTTGATTCCAGAGCATACACTTCTAGCCATTTACTAAAGCCTAATATTCTAAGTCTGAAGTCAGGGTAGACCTTGAGGTTTAGAGGGTCTTTCTCTTTGGTGATCCTCATTGTTGCAGTCTTGCTAGAGTTAACAACATAGGTAATCTTGGTGATAGGCAGAGGGCTGGTTCTTTCAGAGATACATTTGTTGAATTCTTTGAGCATCTTTGCTTTCTTTTCTTCATGCTCCTCCTACTTTAGAGCTTGAGCCTTGAAGGTAGCTGGATTCAAAAATTTCTTTAACTCTTCCTCTGACTTCTTTTCCCTTTCTTTTAAATCAGCCAATCTTTTCATTTCCTTGAGTTGAGCCATGAACTTCTCCTGTCTCAGTGTTCCCTCTGGAAGGATAAAGGACTTGAGATTTGGTATCTTGGGAACTGAGCCTCCTTCTTCTATAAAAGGCATGATATCCTTTGGTGGCTCTTTAGTAGCAATGCCTTTCCCTTTAGATTCATTTCTGGGAGGAGTTGGCTCTCTTAGAGGAGTAGGTAAGAATTTTGAAGAGGTTGTTCCAAATATCATACCAGTGAACTGTTTAACTAATGGATGTGGCTTGATGGGGATGAGATGCATGATTTTGAATCTTTTGTACAAGGGTTGTTTGTCAAGATCATCATCATCCTCTGAATCTTGCTCAGTGTTTATAAGATCTACCAAGTCCTTCTCAGGGTTATAAAGAACCATGGCTGATTCTTCATTGACTTTTGTCTCAGAGAATGGGAGAGCTGATTCTTTGTAGGCAAGCTCCCCCTGAGTTTCAAGAGATGGTTCAGGAGGGGTAATGTTCTCAGCTATCTTATGCTCCCCCTGAGTTGGAGCAGGGATTGCATTTGTATCCTTCTATTTCTTCTCCCCCTTAGCAGTTTCATCAATGATTACTGTTGATTCAAGAAGGTCTTTCACGTCCTGTAGCTGAGTTTGCATATCTTGAAAAGATGAGCTATACTTAGAAATATGCTTGGTTTGAGACTGTAAATCCTCACGGACTCCCTCCAGTCCAACAACTTAAACCTTTTTGGCCACCTCAGATTTGATTACTTTAGAGAGTTCTTTCTAAAGGGTGACAAATCTGTTACTCTGAGCAACATGAGATATATTGAACTGTCTGTTTAGCTGTTTCACCACCTTTTTGTTTAGCTGAGCTCGTGTCTCTGCAAACTGTTCAGAGACTGCTGGATTGTGAGTTTGCAGAGATTCGTTGACGATCAAAGGAAGGCAATCCTTGAAAGTAGATGAGAGAATTCCAGGTAGCTGTTCTTTGAGAGCATTGGTGATCATGACTGGTAGAGATGACTTGATTTCATCAGAGACTGTTTGAACAATAGAAGACTCCATATTTCCAAGCCTTGAATGAAGATAGCTAACTTCTTCATAGATATGATCCAGATGATCTGGAATACTTAGACATTCAGCGAAAGCAATATCATCTTGTGAAGTATGGGCAGAATGAGACACTTCATTGTCATGAGTATCATCAGAGTCAGCAGCTTCAAATCCAGAGACAGATCTTAGGTCATCATCAGGCATTGATTGTAGATCAGAGTCAGAATCTTCTTAAATACCAGCTGATTCTTCATAGTCATTCATTGTCTGATCTTGCACTTCAGATAAATGGCTGGTAAAGAAGGATTTTACAACCTTGATTTCTGAATCTGTGTCATAGGGGCTCTCTGGAGTTTCTTGGGCTGCTTTGTTAACTTCATCCATCAGTTGCGCAACTGTGGGAATCTCCATAGTTTGTTCCTCAGCGACCTCCTCTTTCTCAACAATTTTCTTAGGTACCTGTATAAACTTGTTAGTTAAAACATGTGAATTTGTAATGAGGTTGAGGATCGCCATTCGCTGCCCCTAAGAAGACTGGGTGTGATTATCCAGTCCTCTCAAAAGTCCTTTAAAATTAAGATGATAAAGAATGGACTTTTGGGACTCTTTTCAGTTGTGAGTTTGTAATATAGGGAAGCATCGCCATTCGCTGCCCCTAAGAAGACTGGGTGTGATTATCCAGTCCCCTCAAAAGTCTAAGACTTTGGGACTCTTTTCATTGGTTTATGGGACCTCTGAGTCTGAGTGAGTTCAGTTCTTACATAGGTCAACTTTCATGCACGGATGGGATAATCCAGCAAAGTTTAGATTTTTCAGAGTCAACATCAGACGTTTTTAGTCTTTCAGTATCACTCTCTGAGTGCAGACACATAGTGTACATAAAATTTAGAATTTAAGTGCAGACTCAGACACTCTAGTGGGTCGAGGGTGGCCCTTAACTTCACCACTCTCTCCTAGAGAAGTTTGAGAGTGGCTTCTTGCAGTGCCCCTTATATTTTAAACTGTTACCTCTATGGTATCAGCGGCTTTAAGCTGGTTGTCCTGCACCTCTGCCGTTACGGAGGCCTCTAGACTCTGAATGGGAACAACGGTGACCACAAGCTCCTCAGTTGCCTGAAGATGGGTGGTTGTGGAGGGAGGATTCATTTCCCTGCTATCATTAGAAACCTTTGGTTGAGTTGAAGATGGGATTTTCTTCTTCTTAGGTTTCTTAGCAGTTGGTGCTTTGGGCTGAGAGAGAGGCTGCACATTGGTCCTGGACTGGGACTTATCAGCGGTCGCTTCAGCATTTAATTCCTCAGGGGGAAGGATCAAAGACTCGTCAGGCTCCTTTGAAAGTTTAGCTACTTTCAGCATATGAGAAGTCAAACTGACTTCAGATGCTGATGGGGTCTGAAAAGAAGCAGCTGAGATATGGTGTGGTTTTAAAACAGTAAGAGATTCGTCATGGTAGTTTTCACCCAAAAGTTGTTCTAAAACCAGAGATATATATCTTGTGTAGCAAACATTTGTCTCCCTATTCTTTTCCCCATTCTGAAGCTTGTTAATCAAATCCTTAAAAATGATGTCCCCAATATTAATTTCCAAACCAAAAATCAAACAGTAAGCAATGGTTTGTTGACTAAAATTCATTTGATCATGAGACCCCTGCATTCCCCCCAGAAACTTAACAATGTATTGCATGAAGATCTTCTAAATTGGTGAGAAATATTTGAGTTTCAATGGTGAAGAATTTACAAGTTCAGTGGAGGTGAGAGATGGTTTGTCTTTGTTAGCTAACCCTAATGTGGCCAACCCAGCCCTAACGGTTCCTTTGGGAGGAAGAGGCACAACCGACTTACTATCGGTGAGACCAATAGCAGTGAGAAAGTCAAAACGGGTGAATGATAGTTGGTTTTCAAAAAGGGATAATGAAAACGAGATGTCTTTGTTTGCATCATCCACTTTTGCGGTGTACCAAAAGTCCTTGAGATATTCGACGTACATTACTAAGGGTTCCTTGGTGAGGGCAGTACAAATGCTATAGTTTGAAAGAAAACTGAGCATGGGTTGAAAAAGGGGTTCATGGTGTTCCAGTAATGCAACAACATTGTTGTAGGCGATGTTTCTCTCGTGAAGCTGGAATTTAACCTTGGAAGAATGTGTAAGTAAGAATCATGGGGTTCTCAAGGATGTTGATTCTGAAGACATGATTGTTGTAGGTTTTGGTGACGAAGGTGAGAAGATTTAATTGTTTTGAAAGTTTACGTTATATACCTCAAAATATATTATTCATTTTAAAAAATAAACAGTTTGAATTCCGCATTAAATGCGTAGTGGAAAAACGTTCACAACATGTGGGTCCCCATGACCTTTCGTTCACTGTAAAATCCCCTATTTTTCAAGAAAGTTGGTAGCTTTTTGAGAATATCCGAAATTAAATATTAAAAATGTTTGTCATTTTAACTTTCTGGTTACGTTTAAGTTACCTTAAAAAACATTTAATATTCATGTCAGAGATCACTTAAAGCCTTTTTCTAATCAGAGACCTGTTTTTCAATATTGAGCATACCCAACTCAGCTACCAATCTAGTAAAGCTAGGCTCAGCTAGAGGTTTGGTAAAAATATCAGCTAGTTGCAATTCAGTGGGTACAAATTGAAGCTCAATATCACCTTTTAAAATGTGGTCTCTGATGAAGTGATACCTGATGTCAATATGTTTTGTCCTAAAATGCAAGGATTATTTGATATGGCAATGGCACTAATATTATCACAAAATATGGGCACCTTGTTATAGAGAATATCATAGTCAGCCAGCTGACTTTTAATCTAGAGGACTTGAGCACAACATCCCGCTGCAGCTACATACTCAACCTCAGCTGATGACATTGCTACAGAGCTTTGCTTCTTTACACTACAACATACTAACTTTCCTCCAAGTATATGACAACCACTTTAGGTACTCTTTCTATCTAGGTTACATCCAGCGTAGTCTGAGTCAGAGTATGCTTTTAGATCAAAGCCTAATCCTGTTAGATACCGAAGGCCAAGATTTAGAGTTCCTTTGAGATACCTAAAAATTCTTTTTACAGCAACAAGGTGAGATTCCTTGGGGTTAGCTTGGTACCTAGCACAGAGACATGTGGAAATTTGGATATCATGTCTGCTAGCTGTAAGGTACATCAGTGACCCTATCATGCCTCTGAATAGAGTCTTATTTATAGAGACCCCTGACTCATCAGGGCCAAAATTGTTTGGGGGAAGCATAGGGCATTTCACTGAGGCACAGTCAGCTAGATCATACTTTTTGAGTAAATCCTTAACATATTTTTCTTGACAAATAGAGATTCCTTTAGAATCTTGTTTGATTTGAAAACCTAAAAAATAAGTTAGTTCTCCCATCATACTTATTTTATATTTTTTGGTCATTAACTTGGCAAATTGTTTACTAAGTTTAACACTGGTTGACCCAAAAATGATATCATCCACATATATATGCACTATAATGACATCACTCTTAGTTTTATAAGTAAAAAGAGTGTTGTCAATTGTACCTCTGATAAACTTGTGTTGAGTAAGAAATGTTGAAAGAGTTTCATACCATGCTTTGGGAGCTTGTTTTATCCCATACAAAGCTTTGTCTAGTTTACACACATGGTTTAGAAATTCACTGCTTTCAAATCCAGGAGGTTGTTGTACATATACTTCCTCTGAAATTTTACCATTCAGAAATGCACTCTTCACATCCATCTGATATACCACAAAACCCATGTAGGCTGCATGAGCAAGAAAGATTCTGATAGCCTTCAGTCTTGCAACAGGTGCAAAAGTATCTTCATAATCAATCCCTTCCTGATGATTATACCTCTGTGCTACCAGCCTTGCTTTGTTCTTTGTGACCACCCCTTCTTCATCCATTTTGTTTTTCTAGATCCATTTAGTCCCAATGATGGTTTTTCCATGAGGCTTAGGAACTAAGGTCCAGACCTTGTTTCTTTCAAATTGATTCAGCTCCTCTTGCATTGCAATAACCCATCCTTCTTATTCCAGAGCTTCAATGAGCTTCTTAGGTTTAATTTCAGAGAGAAAACCGACATATAAACACTCATGTGCTAAGGCAGCATCTGAATCTCTAATCATGCTTCTGGTTGTGATACCAGCCAGTGGTTCACCAATAATGTTGACAAGTTTAATGTGTTTATCTCTTGACCATCTGTCTTGAGGAGCAGGGTTTTGAAGGATAACTTTAGCAGATGGTGAGATGATTGGAGCTGGTTGATCATCACTGATTGCTTCACTTAGGATATTATCTTAAGGTTCAGCAGACTCAAGAATGTCAGTTGATTCAGCATGATCAAGTTCATGGATAGCTGCAAGATTATCAGCTATAGTGAACTCAGGTGGTTCTTCAAAAGTGACAGAGTTCTGAAGAGTGGGTAAAATAGCTGAAGTGGTGTTTTCATATGCAAAAACGTAGGGAAAGTACTTAATGTTGACAGAGCATTGAGTATCCTTAGTCCTAGGTTTAATGATTTCATCATCAGGGAAGGACCTATTTTCATTGAAGTTGATTGCATCACCTTCTATGCTGGTTTGAGAGATAGCTTCATCATCTTCACTAAAAGTTACATGAACTGTTTCTTCTATTTATTGTCTTCTGATATTAAACACCCTGAAAGCCTTGGCCACTAGAGAGTAACCTAGGAAGAATCCATCATCAGCCTTTTCATCAAACTTTCCCAAGTGGTCCTTGTGATTGTGAATGTGAACATGACACCCAAACACATAGAAGTAGCTGATATCAGGGGATCTTCCTCTGAACACATCATAGGCAGTATTCCCATGCCTTTTTACTATGATGGATCTGTTTTGAGTGTAGCAAGCAGTGTTGACAGCCTCTCCCCAGAATTGTTTAGGGAGTTTTGCACTATTTAACATAGTTCTAGTTGCTTCAATCAGTGTTCTGTTTATTCTTTCAGCTACACCATTTTGTTCAGGGGTACAAGGAGATGAGAAATTATGTGAAATACCCTTTTCATCACAGAATTCTTCCAGCTTGTGATTTCTGAACTCTATTTCATTATTACTTCTCAGCTCCTTTACCCTCACTTCATTGAGGTTTTCCATCTTTTTGATAAAAGACATAATGCAGTCAGCTGCATCACTCTTTTTCTTGAGGCAAAATACCCAAGTATACCTTGAATACTCATCTACAATGACAAGGGTATATTTGTTGTGGCTGATGGTTTGAGGTTTGACAGGTCCAAACAGGTCCATATGAAGGAGATGTAAGGACTTGCTGATGGAAAATGATCTCTTGGTTTTAAATGATGCTCTGTGATGCTTCCCTTTCTCACAAGCTGAACAATTTTTATCTTTGGAAAAGGTCAGAGAAGGAAGTCCAGAGACAAGGTTGTGTTTTGCAAGGTTGTTGATGTTTTTAAAGTTGAGGTGAGACAGTCTCTTATGCCAAAGCCAGTTTACCCTTGGAGTGGCTTTGGCAAGAAAACAAGCATTGCTTTCCTTGTTGAAAGAAGACATATCTATGATATAAACATCCCTTCTCCTTGGAGCAATGAGAACAACCTTATCATTTTGGTTGAAAATGGTTCCCTGAGTCTTTGTAAGCAGAACCTTAAAGTTAGCATCACACAGCTAACTGATGCTAATTAAGTTATGCTTCAAACCATTCACATAAGCAACCATGGTGAAAGTGATTCTATTACAATTAACTGAGCTATATCCTTCTGTGTCCCCTGAAGAATCATCTCCAAAGACCACTTTAGGACATGGCTCCTTTGAATATCTGTGCATATATTGTTTCACTCTTGTCATGTGTCTAGAACAACCACTATGTAGATACCATACATACCTCTTTAAGTAATCATGCACAGACATTTTCACACAGATTAGTTCCTTTTGTGAACCCACTTTTTAGTGGGTTTTGATTTCTTGATAGCAATCCTTTGTTTCCTGCTGTTTCTTAGGTTCTTTGGACAATCAGCAATCTCATGAGCTATGCTCCCACAAATTTCACACCCTGGGTAAAATTCACAGTCATTTGGGCGATGTTTGTTGGACCCATAATATTTACACTCACCAAAAGTCTTGGACATTCTAGTAGTTCTAACAGATGTGGATATAGATGTGGATTAACCTTTCAGTTTGTTTAAGGATTTTCTAACAGCAGTTTGTTGTGTGTGTTCCTTGCTAGTGCGGGAGATTAAGCCATAAGTAGAACACTTAGGTTTTGAGTAGCAATCATCAGAGAGATGATTCTTCATTCCACAGTGTTTACATGGTCCATACCATACCTTTTGCTTAGGGGTCTTTGAACTACAAGCCTAAGACACTGACGAAGAAGTGTCTGAAGGGATCAGTATTTGGTTCTTGATGCCTTTTACTTCTTCCATCAGAGTTAAAAGAAGTTGCTCAGTTGATGGGAGAGCATTCTTATCAGGACATGAGTTTTGGACAGCTGGATGCCTAGATTCAGTCCTTTTCTTAATGACATAGGTTTGTGACACTTTATTAGAATAGTTTTTTTATCTCTTTAGAAGCAGTATTAAGTGTCAAATCAGCCATGTTAGCAGTAAGGTTAGACAATGAAATAAGACTTTTAGAAGCACCAGATGGATCTGCCCCAGTTAGCTTAGGAAGAGGGGGCAGGGGTTCCTGAATGTCACTGTCATCCTCAGAGTCAAAGGTGATCATAAAAACAGACTCAAATATGGATACATCAGCCTTGGTGAACATAACTTCCTTAGAGGGGTTGTTCTCTTTTCTTCTACTTTTTCCTCCAAGGGATTTAACAATATTGTCAGGTATTTGCTCAGAGAGCAGTTGCTCAAAGGTGACTTTGCTACATGTCTATTTTTCAATGACCCTTTTTAGATCAGAGATCTCATCCTTCAGAGATTCATTTTCTAGATTGACTCTAATGACTTCATTTTGAAGGGAACAGTTAATGGACACAGTATTCTTTAGATTACTCAGTTCAGACTTATGTAAGGACAATTCTTTCTTAAGAAGATTATATTTGTTAACCATGTTTTTTCTCTGATCCTCTACATAAATAAGGTCAACATGAGTGTAATCTAGGACATGTTTTCTATCATCACTATCAGTCATAGACAAAAGTTTATGTACCTTTTTCATAGTGATGTTAACCCATTGACCAGATCTTGCATCAGCCTTCCCCACAAAAGGCTCATCTTCAGCAATTGCCATAAAAGCTCTAATCCTGGTGGTTCCTTTATCTTCTGAGGACACAGATTCTTCATCCTAGTCAAATGACTCAGCTATCAACCCTTTTCACTCTTTCCCTTGTCACTCTTCCCTTTTTCACTCTTTCCCTTTGCCAGATCATCAATCCTTTGGGTTAGGACAGCCATTTCAGCTTTAAGTCCCTCGTATATTCCTTTGTAGCCTTTTTGATAGTTACTAGTGTTATGGGAAGATGTTTGGTTGATAGGTGGTGTGTATGATTTGAATTTGTTGAATGAGTTGTTCGAGGATAGATATGATGGAGTGGATGTTTTGTTTGAAGGGCATTCCTTTTGAAAATGCCTAGTTTTCCCACAAGCAAAACAAGTTTTGGTAAACAATATATAATGATACTTTTAATCGTTTATCTTGATTACCAAGATGACTCTCAACATTTGACCATTGGTTTTGACGTTTGGGTAAGGGATTTTCAGTAGTGGACAAACTTGACATATGTACAAATGGTCCATCTTCTAGAGTTTTCAGAAGGCAAGGTTCAAGTCCATCAAGGAATACAAAGAACCTAACTTTCCAATTCGTTAAATCCTCTTTGTCAAAAGTAGGTACATTTGTAACATGAGACCCTCCTCTTGAATCAAGCAGTTGAGGTAGCTTCTCATCAACAACACTTTAAGCTACATTAGTTGTAGTTGTGGTGTTGATAGGGTTAGTAGTTGTAGGCATTGTGTCAACCCTATTAACATTAGGGCTACCCGGATTGCCAGAACTTACACCAAAAGGTGGTGGGATAGGTGGTATAGCTCCAGACATGATTGGATCTTGATTTGTTTAAAACAAAGAACAGTTTCTAAAAGGTTTTATAAATCAACACTGCTCTGATACAAATTAAAAGTCCCAATTAACACGTCTATAAGGAATATAACACTTATCTAGTGTAAATAACACAAGTAATAACTTTTTAATCGTGTAATGCTTTATTGATTAAGAATCAAAGTATTACAATGTGCTATGGATCTCACAAGTGGAATGACAATGTATGCTTACCCTTTGAACAAGTAAACTAGATAGAGTATCAAGTTTACAAGCGAACTTATATAGCCAGCTGATAGGATCAGAGGTCTACTATGTAAGTTCGAAAAAGGAGTAAATGCCTATAATAATAACAACAATGAAAGCGATAGCATTTACTCCTTACAACATTCTCTATTTATGCTAATACTAGGTTGCGTCCTTAGTGGGGGTAATTGCAACGTGTCAAGAATCTAGTGGACAATGTACGAGGTATTTAATGCATGTCTATTCTTGGAAACTACCCGCACATACTTTAGTGAACAGTTCTGCCAACTGTTCACTACTTTTGCCAACTTCGTACTAGGTACATGCTTTAACTTAAATCAATGTTTATCCCGCCATAAACACTTGTTAAGTTTCTCGTCTTCATCAGAGAACAATCTTTAAGCTCAGCTTGTTCTTCTTCAGAGGGTAACAAGATAGTTAGAGTATTGCCACCTCTGACTCTCCTTAGAACTTCAACGTATTCTTCTACATACCAGCTGATATCCATCCCAACTGACGAGTATGTCTTCAAGTAATCTTTGACTTCCTTGATGATGTCTTTGACTTGAATACGTCTGACGTTGCTCTCCGAGGCTTCGCACTCAGAGAGTCATTTCATAACCTCTGAGTCCCATCACTCAGAGACTCTTCTATAACCTCTAAGTCCCATTACTCAGAGGTTCTTCAATACCCGCTGATCCCACTCAGCGGGTTCCTTAATACTTAGCCTAGATTCTGTTTAAATCTAAGCGCTAATTACTGGGCACTAAATCGGCCCAACATGTTCATTATCATTGCTTATTTGATTATTGCCTTTTCAAATATTATGTTGTAAATAGGCAGTTTCGTGATGCTTATTGAAAGACACTTTTCATTTAAGTTAAAACTGGGCTTCTTAATATGAGGTAAAAAGTAAGATTATTCAAAATAAGTAGATTGGATGACCAAAAAATGCTAACGAGATTAGACAGATTTGTTTAGTTAAATATAAGTTGTTTCAGATAAAGTTAAATGAGAACAACTTATCAATTTAGCTTTAATAACTTGATAACCATAATCGTTTCATCCTAAAACCCATGCTGAAAATTGTTCAGGGTTTTTGTATCAAGTAGGCATTATTGAATCTTGTATCAAATTAGGTGATTTGATAATTTGTATATATTTTTCGTGTAAATTATGTTCTATAAGTTGGTGATATGTACAGTTACGAAGCTGCTGAGCTAGAGGAGATTCAATGGAAATTGAAGGAACAGTGATGATCGTGTTAATTTACCGGATCGGCTATGTCGGATCTCTGGATCGCTTTTATGCTGGTAAGCTCTCATTTTTCGTCTTTCGTGTTAACTTGCAAGATAAATATTTGGTAGACAACTTATAGTGTAGTAAACTAAAGACATCAAGCTTATAGTGTAGTAAAGTAAAGACATTCTTCATCAAGATGTCTTGGGATATATATGAGCATAAGTTTCTTCAAACATATAGGTGTCTTTGGGATTACTTTTTTAAAATGCTTATCTGATTATTTGTGTATGATATACATAGTTTTTCATAAGTAGCTTGGAGTTGCATAGTTTTAAATTGCTTACATAAAAAAGAAATAGGGAGATGAATAGTTTTAGCATCCGTTTAGGATTGCTTTCTGCTTACTCTTTTATATTGAAAATAAATTGAAAAAGAGGAGATGAACTGTTTTAGTGGATGATTGGGATTGCTTTCTGCTTATCCTTTTATATTCAAAACAAATTGAAACAGATTATTGATATATGAAATTGCAGAGTGATAAACAGTTGTATATGTTAACGGCATTTTACTGCTTCTCTGCTTATGTACCAAGTAGTAATTAATTTATCTAATATATGATGATCAACTAAATCTTTTAGCCTCAGCTTCTTTGCAAGTACACCAAAACTATGCACGTGACACTTTTTAGTACCTTCATTGAAAAAAAAGTTTTGGAAACGATAAAAAATAACAAAGAATGAACTATTTGTCAAGTAAACATGTACTTGGAAAAAGAATTTAAGCATATACGAATTTGGCTGGCTTTAGATATGTTTATAATATGGTACATGTGGGATTAGTATGCTGTTCGGATTTGTGTAATATGTAATTAACATGGATATCTCATAGGTGTAGTTTTTGCAGCTAAGTATCATATAAATATTAAAACCTTTTCGAAATAAATTACTGTTAAAAGTTGCATGGTGTGCTTTAAACACAGGTTATATTGATCAATGGACATGCTTCTACTCAACTTTTAATAAATAAGGCTTTTTGCTACAAAATCAAAATCAAACACGAGTACCTTATTTTGCAGATCCATATCAATAGTACCTTGGCCTATATCAACGGTAACGTCTCTTTGGGGAACCGTTTTCCATCTTCATAGTTGAAACTATGAAGAGAAAAAGAAGTATATGGATTGAACATGGTGAACCGAGCCGCGTTTGAATGTGTATGTTTTGCAACATTTTTGAAACAGCTCATGTATGTGACAATTGTTCACAACTGGAGTGTTATTGGCCTTTAAGCACAAATGATGGCTTGGCGATGCACGTCAGGAGTCAAGCTATTTATTTCTTTCAACTCTTCCTTCTTGGTGTTTTAACCAACTGCCTATAATCCGCGATGTTTTTAATCTGCTAAGCAGCTTTTGAAAATCATTCAACCTTTTGGCATGATGTAAGAAGCCGTGTAATCACAACAAATACTCATCAAAATGCAGTAGAACCAAACACAGGTGGCCAAACTTTCGCCCCTAAATCAGCAGTTCAAAGTCGTTGTACCAGCAAAGGTAAAAATTCATATTTTGAATCGACTATGTTAAACGTTTATTTATTACTAGTTATTGGTTGTAATATTATATGTTTCTTTCTTATTATTAATAAGCATAAATGCATAATGACACATCAGTAGCTAAACGCATTGAACAAATGCCTTCTATTCATGCAATTTCTCAACAAGGAAATTCAATCGACTGTAGCATGGTCAGAACGCATTCTCACCTTGGTTTCTCGAGTAACTTAAGTGGTACGTTGTTTTATTTGAACTTTTAAAATTCTATTCTTCTCGATTTCCTGTTGAAGCTTTTGTACAAAGCTGTTTAAGCAATGCCACTGTAAGGAAACAGTCTCTCTGAGCCACTCCTTAATTCGTTTAACATGAATGTGTTTCTTCTGTTTGTTGATAACATCCCGCGCCCTTGCCAATGCTCGAACTTCAGGAATATTGTATATGTGGCAACCCAATGTATTTATAACACAGTAATACTAAGTACTAATAGGATCCTAACAAATCATTCGCTAGGGGAGATCCAGTTGCTTTTGCGTCTTAACAGGAAGAAAAGATCTCACATGTGATATTGAAGGATTATGCGAGTATTGTAGTTAATTTCATGACATTTGTACTTGACTAGGATCGAGTAGGATTATTGAGTTTTGTGTCAGCAATTATCAGGCCGTCATGTGGATTTGTTGGCCCTGTGCCGTTTGTCTCACTCTACAACATTTGAAAATTTAGATTGTTATCAGATGTCTCTTACCTTTCGTAACATAAATTAGTTCTAATTAGTGAGCATTCATATGAGCATTATGTAATGTTCTTCATCTGTTGTCTTATATTTATTTTATTTACCATAAACATACTGTCATTTCATGAACGAAAAGTATTCTATCTACTGATTGGAACTCTATGTTTATGTATAGGTTCTTGATCTTTCTGTGGAAGATTACATCAGTGCCACTGCTTCCAAGAACCCGATCTACATGCGTCGCATAACTGGTAGGTACCAAGCAAAGAGAATCAGGAAGGCTCAGTGCCCAATAGTCGAGCGGCTAACAAACTCCCTCATGATGCACGGCCGAAAAAATGGTAAGAAACTGATGGCCGTTCGCAATGTCATATATCATTAGGTGATGTATATATGTGTATTTCTTCTGTCATTTATGTATCCGTACATGAACTTGGACGTGCCCTTTATGCGGCGAGGTTAGTACTTGACTGCTATCTAATCCTGATGTACGTTATCTGGCTTCTTAAAATGCTATTGTAAAGGAAGTCAGGATCATTTTTCTTAGCGGTCAATGTAGGATGTACACTTACTGACTTTTTGTTTAGCAGCCTTTATATGTATGTTAGTGCGACTCCAAAACTTTTAAAATATAGTTACAGTTAAAAGAAAATTACATTTCCGATGCCTACTGAATTTTGTTTAGTTTTTTTGCAGACCGAGGCATGTGGTACTTACATGGAGTTGATAATTTCTTATCTTTAATCTTGACAGAAGATTACGATGTCGTAAAAAGTATGCAGAAGAAACAGATCAATTATGGGAGAAGAAATTATTTTTTTGATCTTATTTAGAAAATTTATTTAGTTTCCCAATGTATTTTAAGGTATGGTTACAGCATATGATGGTTTTCATCTATATGACCTTAGGTTTTCATCTTATGAGCAACAATCGCATACAATAATGCTGTACGTATGATGTTTTCTAAAGTTATGATCGTTGTGCGGCTGTCTATTATTATGTGTCGACAACAAAATGTTCTCACCACAACAAAATTGTCAACGAATAAAAAACGTCCCGCGACGGAACGCGGGTTTACACCCTCAGGGAAGAGGGGGTTGCAAACGGCCCGCAGTGGAGCGCGGGCAACCCAACTTGTTTATTAAAAGGCAGCAAGTTTGCATTAAATGGCTCATTAAAGCTACTGTTGGAACCCGCTCGGTATCCACCGTAACTCGCCGGAACCAGCCAACCCGCTGGTGCTTCCCGACCCGTTGATCCGATCCATCACCTTTTCATTATATTTAGTTCGTATGTGTGTGAGACTTAATACTTAAGCCACGTGTCTTACTATCCAGCGGCTACGTGTCTTCTTTCCTAAATACTCAGACAAATCCCACCGATCCTTACCCTCAATCATCTTTTTCATTTTATAAACCCACCACATCCACTAAACCCATCAAACTACCACAACGAAAATTGCAGGTTCATTGAAAAAGAAAGCTAAAATTTTTGTAAGTAATCCCAACTCTAATCCGTTAAAGTTAGTTTTTTTTTGTAACAATTTAAAGGTTAGGTTTTATATATGTTGTCGTTGAATCCGAATTTCTTTTGATTACAGCATGTCAGTTTCGATTGAAAGAAAACATAGGGATTAGATTGGGAATTTTCTCAGGGTTTTGGTGAACGTTATGATGGTGAAGCGCTTCAAGAAGGTATTATTTAATTACAGTATTTTCTTTTTTTAAATTTATTCATGAATTAATTACTAGCTTTTATATGTATGTTAAAAAGTGATGTATCTCTGATTCAAAACCCACATATGATAAAAAAATCTAAACTTAGGTTTTTTTTATTGTTTGAGTTTTAGGCAATTAAGGTGGTATTAATTGGTTTTTGTAATCAGAATTTGAGTTAGATGCGTGAGATGATGATTGTGATGAGGTTCAAGCCCACAACAAAAAAGTAATACCTTTATAACATAAGAATCAATACCACTTCCTGCTACCCTTTTAGTTATCATTCGTTTAGTGGCTTTATATAATTTAGTTCAAAGTTACAGATAAATACTTTAAGCAACATATATATAGTATACAGTAGTTTTTTTTGTTGAAAACATCAAAGTATATGTTCTAAAGTATCCTTTAAATGATTGTTACTGCTAAGAAAATATAATATTGTAGTTGACGATAGTTTATAACAACTGTGTGTTTAGTATTTAAGTTGGAGTCTTGAGGTTCTCAAAAGCATTATGTCTTGCGTATGTTGTTACATAGTACTAAAAAGGTTAGAGAAGGTTGAGGGATGTGCTTCTTTTGCATTGTGACGTAAAAATCAGAATATGTTCTATTTTTGGATAACTTATCTGCATCATAGTTTTTTTAATCAAGGTATGTGTGACTTTTGCTGATTGCGGGTCGTTTAGCTCTCTTAATAGTGTGGCAAATAGAACTGCCCCTCCGATTGTACTTGACAAGTATCTTTCTGGTAAATCGAGCACGCAGTATAGTTACCAAAACTGTTTTCAAAACATGTATGCGTAAGGTTAGAGAATACTCTATCAACAGCTGTTGCTAATACGTATTTTTTTTCATTTTGCAACAAACAAAAGGTAGCAGAGGAACTAATGGATACCATATAATCCCTTAACAATTTTGAGCAGGGTATTAAAGATTGTCTTGAAATTTATGAACTACATGAGCATATCTCATTGGTAGAAATCCATTTCAAGGTATATCGCAAGTGGACTGCAACAAACATTCGATATCCAAAACCAATCATTTTTTTTGTATACTGCTGGACCAACAAGTAGAGTTTCCGCAAATGTTGTAAGGACCAGTAACAAAATTTCAAACAACCGAGGGCCAAGGGCCATATATCAGTAACTAACATACATTCTTCTTCTGCTGCAGGGTGATGCTGTCTGCCTTTTCCACATTGGCATCAACATACGTTTATTATGTGGAACAAAATGGTGAGGGATTTCGACCTGCAAACATACTCGGCGATGGAAAAACCAGTGATCATAGCAGTCGGTCCAATGCTGGGTGAAAAGCTAGGGAGGTAACCTATAATAATTCAACTTTAATTATTCTCATGTTATTGACAAGTACTTTTGCAAAAAAATGCTTATACACAATCTTTCATATAAAGTTTCATATGTCTATACAGGATTAAAGGGTAAATTGTAGAATCTGGTCACAATAGTTAAGTGGACATTGTTTTTGTTTGGTATAAGTTTTTTCATATTGAGAGTAAGAGTTTATAGTATAGCTCATTTTAATACGAAAATTATAATGTGTCATTAATTTTACTTAATAATGTCAATCGTGTACTGTAAATTATTTATTAACTTGAGTTATATTTAAGACATCTGTTTATAGTAATTGTAGTTGTCCTTAAAAGTGGAGTCGAAAACCTTTATAAAGTTAATTTGATGAGTCACTTTTAATAACACTACAGAAACAACTATACCTATTTGGTATAAACAGTTTTGATTGTGTTTTGAGATTTTATTTTGAGTGGTAGTTATTTATGTGGTTGATTCTAAGTTGCTGTTTTGACTGTAAATAGTTCGAGATTGGTTAAGATTAGCCTTTGCCCTTTATATAGATCAAAAGATATTTTTAGGATTGCTTCTTGTTGTATTCTCACATGCTGAGAAAGGGGTGTTTTGGACATGCATTTCGCACAGTCATTTACTGATGACTTGACATCTCTACACACAATTATGTGACAACATTTAACTACATAAATCAAGTGTATTAGAGTGTTGGGATATCTGTTGTCTGCTATGCTTATGTCAGATTATATTTTAGTCTTTTTTCCCTAGAGATTTTATCCTTAATTTTCCTATTTTCGCTTAACAATTGTTACACGATTATCAACGAATGATATATTATATAGCAGGGCTAAGCATGTGAGCATTCAGTTTATTCGTAGTTTGAGACAGAAGATCGGCTCTCGAAGATGGTCTTAGGAGGGTTGAAGATATAGTTCCATAAACAATTGGCTGTCAGGTATTATAAACATATACATTTGTCTACCTATTTTTGAGGTTTTATAAGCATATGGTCTTTTAACTACACTAAAAGTCCAACTCTTTCATGCTCGGTGCGGTATGGTGTCAGAGAGTATTTAATGACATTCTTAGTGAATTATAGGTGGGTGTCATGGGTTCCACAAACGGATCCCGTTCGATAGGGTTTACTTGGGTTGTCACAAGAACACATTTTATTCTTTTTTTTCACTAACTCGAGGTGTCGTATATCGCGACTTAATGAACTTTCAACACATTTGACATCTCAGGGAGCCACTACAGTGTTCTTTTAAGCTATTTTTTATTGACCATCTTTGTACACCGAGCAAGGGACATACTTTTAGTGGTGGCAAATGAATTGGGTCGGATAATGCGGTCAACCGAGATCTCCTTGTAACATGCATTTAGGTTGACCCAAGGAAGAGCTCTTCTGTTGTCATAGTATTAAGAAATACAAAAAAATAATGATCAATATTTTTCAATAAGTGCTTTTAAGGGGTCGTTGTTACTCTATGGACTTTTCAACGTTTGACTGTTCCAGCTACCATTAAATGTTTTTATTTGATCCTATTGAGTTTAGAAAAAATAACCCAATCCAATTTCATAGAAAAATTTGTTTAATTGCCAGATTTTAGTATAACTGTTTTATCTAACGTAGTTATTATAGATGGTCGTCTAACAATGAAGATATTTCACTATCAGATATCCAATATTTTACTATGGAGAACTCGAAGGAATCGAATTTTACTTGTAAATCAATATGAAAAGCCAAACAGGCGACCATAATATTGGGACTACTTCAGCAAGGTACCAAACTTTAACAGCAACAACAATTGACAACTAACGAATTGAAACTTTGCCATCAAGCTGCGTCTACAAAACTTTATTTTAATAGTACGTTAATTGGTAAAGACTTTCCTCTAAATCATTATTTTATTGCAGCGTTATTATGAAGGTGTTCGCATGCCTCTGCCAGAAATGGAAAAACTTTCCTTCTACAAAGCAGAAAGACCTATGGTTGATGATGATATTTTGAAATCTGCAGCAAATACAAACCAGTCAGATCAAATGGAACCTATCTGTGCATAATTTATTTTCTAAATTTATGTTCTTCATCACTTTGGAATAAACATTTTGCCTCAAGTGTAGATTATTATATTAATGGGGTTGATGAAGCCAGTTTTATGTTATCACATTTTTATCATGTGTATGGATTAGAGTTTGCCTTTGAATACAGTTTCCATAGTATATGATAAATAAAATTTTGATAGTATTATCATACTTAGTTTTACTATACATCTACCTTAGCGCCGACCATGGTTGTATTTTCGTCGTAAGCATCGATTAAGACGTAATTGAAAACTT
The DNA here is from genome assembly GCA_026074375.1 of Tanacetum coccineum. Lineage (NCBI taxonomy): Eukaryota > Viridiplantae > Streptophyta > Magnoliopsida > Asterales > Asteraceae > Tanacetum > Tanacetum coccineum. The sequence continues at coordinate 42,925 of BQNB010030921.1, forward strand.
CGTATACAATGATTATGTGAAAGTATGACTCATGAATGTTCAATGTTGTGCAAGTAGAGATGAGCAAAGAAATAGAGAACCAGACTTGAACCAAGAAGAATAGAATCGGATCCAGATCCGATGGTCTCGTTTTCGGTTTATAAGTTTGAGAGTTTTTGGTTATTGAGTCGGTTTGATTCGGGTTTATCGGTTCTCGGTTCCAGAACCGAATACCCAATAATTCTATAAAATATCTGCAACAAAAAAAATAATTCTATAAAATATCTAATTTTCTTTACTTCCTAATACTCAAAACATTTCATTTATACATTTGTTTCTAAAACCTTGAACAAGTAAATGACATTTCTTGGTTGGATCTTACAAAACCGCAACTCAATTCCAGTCCGGTTCTCTGGTTTTTTTTCATCCATATTAAAGACGATGAAATTATGAAAGATATGGAAGAACATCTAAAGAAACTAACCAGAAGTGATAAAAGAAATAAACCGTGAAATTATAAACGGTTTTGGTTAGACAAAGTTTAAAGTTATTTTATTTTGTTTTTCGCATGTTAAAATAAACAGTATGAAACTATAGAATGATTGTTTTTTTTGAACGGCAATTTTTCTATCTCACAAATATATATTTCACAAATGCCTTTAGCGAGGCTTGAACCCACAACCTTCTAGTTAGTGGGAACTCACTTACCACTGGACCAAAGTCCAAGTGACTATAGAATGATTGTTTGTTTGAATTTATGCTTTAGTTGTTACACGTTATTGACTCTCAAACAAGATGTCAAAGGTTCAAACATCGCTTGGTGTGTACATTTGGAGGTGGCCACGAAAATTCACTTGCGCCGACTCCAAGCTATCTAAAAGGGTAGTCGCCCTGGGATTAGTCGGCTCGCAATATCGACTTGGACTCTCAGGTAACCCAGTTTTATACGTAAATAGTTGCAAGTGCTTAACAAATTCAATCTTTTTTGTGGTTTTTACGTGCTTAATTCATTAATGCATGAGGGTTTTTATTATATTTTCTCCCTGAAGAATCGGAATAAGAACCATAATCGAAATCGAAAAATATATTTGATTCGATTCTCTGTTCGTACTTTTCATAAAATCCAATTTTCGGATTCATCTGTCTGGTTTCGGTTCCAACCGGTTCCAGGTTCGCGCTCATCCCTAGTGCAAGTATGAACAACACATTCTCATCTTTGAAAATTTGAAACATATTTCCATCATCAAAATTGTCTTCTTAAAATGACGCACTCTAGACATTCTCATCTTTGAATTTGGTTTCTTTGTATGTATATCAAGTCTACCGTATGTTTTATGCGGGTAACAGTTGTGCCATACTATATTTAAAGAATGTTAGATTGTTATTCAATGTTTTCAAACTTGGTTCTAATGATTGACACTGTTTCTACAAAATACTTGTTCGGAGACGCATGTATGGAAGAACCGATTCTCAAATGCACTTGTTAATAGGCCCGGCGTTCATTGAACTCCATTAGTAGCGCGTAAACTTTTAGATGGAGTTAAATGTAAACCGTTAGCCTTTTTTAACAAGTGTTTTATGATAAGCCTAAACAAAACAAAAATTGACTCAAACTCGGCATGTTAAACAGTTAGCTCGAGTTCGTTTATTTATTATAAGCTCCTATATATATAGTTATACGTATAACACAAATTGCTTATGTAAATCTAATCACAGTTTAAGCTGCCCCCGAAACCTACTTGGTTTTTGATATGAAGCTCGGATTGAGTTCGTTTATTCTAAATTAAGACCCCCCAATAGGCTCACATCCGAGTTGGTGCGCTTGTTTGAGCTATTACAAACCAGTCTTGGAGAACTCAGGACGATCAGCTTGTTTACACTTACATTAAGCACTACAAAAATTTGTTATATTACAACACATTACTCTAGGTGACTAAAACTAATATTTATAATCTTCATTGGTACGTAGCTATTTTTAAGACAATCTAACATGTATTTTGAAGTATTTTTATATGCTTCTTACGTTTAAAGATATGTATGTTAAATTTACTATATACGATTAGTTTACGATGGAACCAGGACACAATTTGACCATGTGCATTTATGAAAAATAATACAAAATGAGAAACACAATTTTTTTAACCATATACATTTAAGAAAAATTGAGGTTTTTTACAAAATTAACACTACGCCGCAAAATTTTACGGGTGTCGTTCTGTTTCTGCGTATGTGTACGTTATTTTATTGTTTTATTTTTCTTCACCATTCTTTGTTACCGACCATATATTTATTATTTCGTCTATATATGGCTATATGCACACTTGAAAACACATCCTTGTTTTAGCTTACAACCTGTCACCCCTTTTCAATATATCTCTCCCATATCAATCTTATAGTTAACATTAAGGTGGTTGTTGGTTTAATTATCAATGTTGCAAAGGTTTTCGGTTGTTCTGGTGTTCTTCACGTTGGCATTGTTGGTAGCTTTGTGTAATGCAGGATGTGGTTATGAAGCTATCTTTAACTTTGGTGACTCAAATTCTGACACTGGCGGTTTTTGGTGGGCATTTCCTGAAGCTCCACCACCTAACGGTATGACGTATTTTAAACGTCCAGTGGGTCGTGCCTCTGATGGACGCCTAATCATCGACTTCTTGGGTATATCATGTTCTCATTTAGCTTATGCATGTTAATCTAAATCTATTAGTATTTGGCTACAAAGCAACACCATATTTGGCAATGAATAAAACGTGGGATGTGACCTAGATGTAACGATTCTACATGAATGTTTTATCTGTTAAATTTTACGGAGTACATAGTTTGCAACATAAAACGTTGTCTAGGCTTGTGCTCACTCTGCTCCTCTAGACCAATAGAGTTGCCGGAATTATTTTTTATAGGCTGGGTGGTGTCAAAAGTCACCCGGCGGCCAATGTACACCTTCTGTGGATACAAGTATGTATGGATGTGCAATTGTGCATACGTATACTATGAAGTATGAAACGAGAAATGATTGAATATGCGATCGAAAGATAAAGTGCCTAGGGAATTGCAACAACTGTACGTAGAAAGATAAAGTGATTATCTCTTATGGTCCATGTTTGGGACAGTCTTTTTTCAACTTATATATCATGGCATCATGCTACAAAAGTAAAGGATGTATTATCATTTTTTTTTTTTATCATTTATCACAAAATGTTTTTATCATTCTATAACTACTGTAGTTTTTAATAACCATTTTACAGTTATAAACATTGATCCATCATTGATCAGACTATCACTAATAATTACAATATTACTATAACCGATCTATAAGTTATAATCAGTTTTCCAAATAGGCTTTGAAATAAGCATATTAGATACGTATACGGTATACCACCAGTTACAAAAAAAATAAGCACAAAATATTATCGTAACTCGTCATTATAGGAATTTTGGTCATTAGCATGTGGTTAGGGTCGGATTTTTTTTGTGTTTTTGGGTATCAATTCATAAGTAGGTATTGATAGAGAAATGGTTTTGGTTGTAGCTGAAAGAATCGGTATACCATTTGTGAGCCCATACTTGAAGTCAGTCGGATCAGATTTTCGACATGGTGCAAATTTTGCAACACTAGCATCGACTGTGCTGCTACCGCAGACCTCCTTGTTTGTGTCTGGACTAAGTCCTTTTGCATTGCCAATTCAACTTAATCAAATGAAGCATTTCAAGATTCAAGTCGACAAACTTTACACCAATGGTAAAATACATTAAAAGAAACACATATGAGTTTTTTTTGCTAGATGAATTAGTGGTCATTTGTGCTTTGCTTTTGTGTATAGGGTCATCAAATCTTCCTCCACCCGATGTATTTGGGAAATCACTCTACACATTTTACATTGGTCAAAACGATTTCACTTCCGATTTAGCTAAAAGTGGTGTCGAAGGTGTTAAAGAGAGACTTCCTCAAGTGATTTCACATATTACTGGCACGATTAAGGTAAGTACCGTACCTCCTTGAAACCATAGTATCATCAGGTTGACAAAGAGATACCCCCTCCGTCCCAAAATTATTGTCTTCCGACAAAAAACACACAGTTTAAGAAAAATGCATTTATTACAGCTTTCTCTTTCTTACTTTTTAGCAGAATGACAATTTTACCCTTAGATAATTAATTAAAGTCTTCATTAAAGTTTGTAATTGTACTTTCAAGTAAGGGTAATATGGTAAACTTGATCAAACTTTCCTATCTATTTTTAGTATGAGACAATTAAATTGGGACATCCCAAAAAGGAAACGTGGACTATAATTTTGAGACGGATGGAGTATTATGTTATAAATACTTTTAGGGACATCATGTAACATTTTTTTCTCAATGCAGGGGTTGCACGAGTTAGGTGGTCGAACATTTTTTGTCCAAAACCTGGCACCCATAGGGTGTTACCCTGCATTTTTGGTAGAACTCCCACATGGTGATAAGGATATTGACGAATTCGGGTGCCTGATTCCATACAATAATGCTGTAGTAGAATACAATAACATGCTTCATGACGCTCTTAGCCAAACAAGGCAAGAACTCTCGGATGCAAATATTGTTTATGTTGATTCTCACAAAGCGTTACTAGAGCTTTTCCAACATCCCGCTTCTCATGGTACGGCTATTTCACTTCACTATATCATTGTTTGAGTTTATAATTGTGGGGATTTTGATGGTAGAAAACTAGAAATTGTTAACCATGTATTTTGATTAACATATGTATCCTATACTAATTTGTACCCGCAATGTAGGTTTGAAGTATAGTACGGTCGCATGCTGTGGTAATGGGGGTGGTTCGCACAACTTCAATCCCAAAGTATTTTGTGGGAACACCAAGTTCATAGACGGACAAAATCTCACTGCATCAGCTTGTGATGATCCTGAAAACTACGTGAGCTGGGATGGAATCCATATCACAGAGGCTGCAAGTAAGATTGTTGTTGATTCCATCCTTGGTAGCGGTTTCACTGATCCTCCTTTCGAGATCAATTGCTCATAAAGAAATTTTGGGCAACTACAATTTTGTTTTTAGAATGTATCAACAGAATCAATAAAAGTTAGTAAACTGGCATCAATTAATTTTCTCATACTCTCATATGCTAGTGTCAATTTGTTTAACAACATAAGGAACATATAGAAAGTTACAAAAGCTTAAGGAAAATAATCATTCTCAAGAACAGGTTGAGTTCTTATGCCACAAGCACAAGGCATTCTACTATTGCCAACATATGTTGTATCCAGAACCTCGTTCTTTTCTGATTGTCTCTCCATCTTCTCAATATTTCTGTCTTCCACGAATCTAGTTAGCTTACATAAAAGAACTCCACACAAAAAGAAGCCAATGCTCCCAACACCAAATCCAATCACCCACCATTTCCATACTTGATGTGAAGGTGGGACCCGCACGATAATCGCAAAATACCCTTGGCCCCACACTTCACACGTCTGAGACAACGACATATTGGTTATTGTAGTCCTCCCGTTTGAATAAAACTTGGCACATTTACCTTGAGGGAGCCATACAGAAGGAAATCGAACCATAATCGGCTGCTTGATGATAGGTAGATCTAGTTTGGTAGTCGTAGAGGTGAAATGACCATTTTTCCCTTTTGTGTGGCTTACGCCGTAGGCACTAAAACCAATAATCGGGGTGACGAAAGTGTAGTTTGGTATATCATAATAATAAGATGACCAATTTCCTAGATTCGAAAAGACTAAATCTAGCCATGTAACGTTTGGACTTGGTATTATTCTAGGAGGAACATGGAAATAGCTCAAATTAGCTCCTTGAGCCCAAACACTCGAGCTTTGAAGGTGTACAACCGAAACTTCCATTCCTGTGAAATTTGAGGGGAGGGCTACGTTATATAATTTACCTAGTTTAGGATCTTTAGGTATTGATTTCTTCGCATGATCCTGAAAAAAGTCATCTAATGAACGATCACGATAGATGTCCATGGCTTGGAACAAATGTAAGGAACATAAACAATAGAAAGTCACAAAAGTGATGATGAAGCTTGTTTTAGACCCCATCAACATCTAACACAAAACGTTTGTTTAGCCAAGTGCCTCATGCGGACATCGATTTTTGAACATTCCAAAAGAAAATCTTGATCACGAGTACGTTGTTGTAAATTTCTCTACAATGTCTTGATATCAAACCTTTAAAACATTCAAAGCAAATGATAACAAGAATTGGATGAATGCTTTGGTATTTTAGTTAGTGTATGCCAAAATGTTGATGTGTTTTTTTGGTTTGTTCCGATGATTAGGGAAAATGTGGAAATGGAATAATTGGTAGAGTTTAGTCCGACCGAGTCTTTTGCTCTTAAAGAGACAAATACTCTCTTATTGCCATTAAAATAGATCCTTTTTGTGGTAATTATCACTTAATTACTACTTTCTAAATAACTACTCCATTATATCGAAAAATAATACACCAATTCATAATATTTTATTGACTTTTTCCAATGGGTTTTAATTTTTAAACATTATCATAAAAGTGACGTACACTTGTAACAAAATGTATTCACTATTTTCGAAGTTGCAAGGTAATTGATGTTGTTTCGCGATGGTAGCTCAATGGTAAAAGCGCGCAATATAAAACGTAGGTTGATGACGTATAATAGGTACAGTAGGCTTTTGTGCCTGGGCCGTATTATTACAACAGGGCCTTGGTCCAACCAAATAGGCGACAAGCATAACCTGGCCGGAACTAAGCTCAGGGTCACACTAGCCACGGCCCGGATGCAACAAGACGGACGCGGATCGGTCACAGGCCGCTCCCGCGGATCACCTACAGATCAGCTGACATCCGCGGAGGGTAATCCGCGTCCGCAGTCACGATAACCACGGACCTTTGCCCGACAAGGGTCTCACTCCGACCATTACGATAATAGGCGAAATACTAGGAAACCCTAGTATTAGACTCGCCTATAAAAGGAATCATCTGACACTCCAAATGGTATGATTTTCTCACTCTTCCCAATGCACACACATACCGCTGACAACATGCTTTCTTACTCTTACGCTGGAGTCTAATCGTGGGGTCCGTCCCCACGGTAAGGTTAACGGTTTATCTTTACTTGTGCAGGAAATCATCTAAATCACTTCGTTTGGTACAAGATCTAGCCCGCAAACAGCTTGAAGGTCCAGCCCAACAAACCATCAAGTCCGTCCTCATCCCATCACACATTTTGTACTAACAAGTTGGCGCCATCCGTGGGACCAGTACACAACTGCGTTTCTCAAAATACTCACCATGAGCGAACCAACAGATCTTATTCCCACCCTGCCCACGTCCGTCGTGCGAAACACAGTGGGGAAAGGGAATGGGCAAACCCTAGAAAGCTCGAATAGGCCCGCGTCCGACGCAGCCCTTCAGGAATACAGTGACAAGCCCGTCTTAACTTCGAAGGGTGTTCAGGAAAAAACTCAAAGATCCAAAAAGTGTCACAACACTCCGAGTTCAGGACACCAGACGTAAGCGGGGATCTTAGGAGGAGGCTAAGTTCTAGATGTTCCCATAGCATGTCCAGAAGTCCTGAACCAACCCCTAGCGTCTTTTCCAAGATAAGACGTGACAGATCAGAATCACCTAGAAATAGGCTGGGGGATAAAGGAAGAAAGGAAGGGGGCGTGTTCAAAAGGCTAGGGGGTGAAAGAAGAAGTGTGTCCGCACACTCGGAGAGCCGCTACCAAAGTTCCTGGTCTAGAAGAACGGAACTGATCCCCAGAAAGTGTTACCATAAAGGGACGTCTTCATGGAGAACGAAATCATTCTCAGAGAGTGAGGATAGCGAAAGAGGACTCTGGAAGTCAAGATCGAAAAAACAAAAGTCGAGCATTGAAGAAGACGACCTATCCTAACCATGGGTGTGCGATGAAACGGATCCCTTCACACCCCGAATCCGCTACTTTGACTTCCCAAAAAAGACCCGGATGCCGAGTAATGTCAAAACATATGACGAAAGTGAGGACCCTGAGGATCATTTGAAAATTTTCCAAGCAGTTGCAAAGGTGGAACGCTGGGCAATGTCAACATGGTGTCACATGTTTAACTCCACACTCACAGGATCCGCTAGGGTATAGTTCGATGACTTACCTTCGAAATCCGTGGATAGTTATGACGATTTAAAAAAGGCATTCCTAGCAAACTACCTCCAACAAAAGAAGTATATTAAAGATCCCGTGGAGATACACCATATCAAACAAAGAGAGGGTTAATCCACATAATATTTTGTACAAAGATTCAAGACTGAAAGCATGCATGTCAAGGGAGCACCAGAATGCATGAGAATCTCAGGATTCATGCACGGAATCACTAACCCCGAGCTGATTAAACGTCTACACAACAACATCCCAAAATTAGTAGATGAAATGATGAGGGTAACTACAGCATTCCTCAGGGGAGAAGTGGCGGCTTCCAACCAGGCAAGGAAGAAAACACTCCTAGAGTAGAAACAACAAGAAACTATGGGAAAACAAAATTTTGACATAAGGGGAGACTTTAGGAATCAACAGAGGTCAGAGTGAAGATGTGACAAGTTCACACTCCTCACAAAATCCCCAAAGGAAATTTTGGTTTTGGATAAAGGCAAATTTAAAACTCCACCACCAATGACAACACTTGTAGAAAAAAGAAATAACAACAAGTTTTGTGAATTCCACGAGGAAGTGGGGTATAACACTGATGAGTGCATGCATTTAAAAAGACAAATCGAAGAATTAATTGTTGATCCTACTTCAATAGATCGAATTCCTTAAGCTTGTTTAAGGTTTAGTTATATTAGATAAATCTAACACAACTATAGTAGAAACTATGTTTGAATGTATTAAAGATTATGCGGAATCTAATCTTTAATATTAAGAAGAATTATCAATGAAATAGTAATTCAATGAACATACAATTCAACAAATAAGCTCCAATATTAATAATAATACGAATACTCTCAAAGTATTAGGGTTACAAAGACCTTGAAGCTATGAAAATTGATAAAAGATAAAAAGATATCAAACTCTATGCCCTAGGACCTCCTTTTATACACCAAGAAGCCCTAGTCGCCTTACAATACTTTCCTAAGTATCTAAAATCTTTTTTATAAAAATTAGTACATATCACATAAGTAGTACTAACTAGCGGCATTAACTTGATATTCACTAGCAGTAGTAACTTCAAGCATATTTTCACTAGCAGCATTAACTTCAACTAAGCAGTCTTAACTTTGTACCAGCAGTACTAATATTCACTAATAGTACTAACTTTGTACTAGCAGTAGTAAACACTTTGCATATTTTCTTTGAAGTTCATGAGTGGTACTAACTCCAGCTGAGCAACATTAATCCAAACAGCATCAAGAAGACTTTTTATCCCAACATTAATCAAGGATGGAATGTTGTCGCACGTAATCAAGGAGCTAAAACAAGGCATTGGAAAGGATCAACCGAAAGCATAAAAGAAGGGAGAGGCTTCCGAGAAGGACAAAGTTATGGCGATCCTAATGGTTCAACCATGGAAAAGGGTGGCTAGGCAAAGGGTCACACAAAGCTTCTCCCCCGATCCAAAAATTTCATTCCCACCCTTAGGGGATGAGGACGGAGTGGAAGGCCCCATGATCATTAAAGCAGAGATAGGAAGTCACTTCATACATCGCATATATGTAGATGGAGGATCGGCTTCAGAAATACTATACGAACATTGCTTCAATAGGTTCCGTCAGGAAGTAAAAAACCAAATGGTTTCGGTCACCGCACCCCTCATTGGTTTCAGCGAAGAAATCATATGGCTAATGGGATAAATATCGCTACCAGTGAAAATAAGGAATGCGGAACATTCAACTTCTACATGGATAAACTTTGTTGTGGTAAGGTCACCATCTCCATACAATGGGATCATAGGGAGGCCATGAGTTAGGAAAATTCAGGCAGTCTCGTCCATCGCTCATGGAATGTTAAAATTCCCAGTTCCAAGAGGAATACTCATACTGCGAAGCAGCAAGATTATCCCACTCAAATGCACGATGGTCTCAGGATCGGAAGCATAACCTTCCTCCATCACTCGAGCTGTAAAGGAAATGATCAAAGTAGCAATTCATCCAGAATATCTAAAGCAAACAATTGCAATAGGCTCCACTCTAACAGAGGAAGGACATAAGGTGTTGTACGGATTACTTAGGCATAACTTAGACATATTCGCTTGGAAACCTGAGGACATGACGGGGGTTTCGTGACACATAGCAGAGCATCGTCTGAATATCCGAGAAGGATGCCCTCTGGTCAGACAAAAGAAAAGAAGCCAAGCACTAGAGAGAAATAAGGCAATACAAGAGGAAGTAGAAAAACTTATAGATGTCGGCATCATGAAGGAAGTCCATTACCATGGCTGGTTATCAAATCCGATAATGGTAAAAAAGCACGATAAGAGCTAAAGGATGTATGTGGACTTCAAAGACCTACATAAGGCATGTCCTAAAGATGGGTACCCGTTCCCAGAAATAGATTAGAATGTAGAATCCCTCTGCGGATATCCCTTTAAATGTTTCATGGATGCATACAAAGGATACCACCAAATAAAGATGGCAAATGAGGATGAAGAGAAAACAACATTCATCACCAGCCAGGGAATATTTTGCTACTTAAAAATGCCTTTTGGGTTGAAGAATACTGGGGCAACCTACCAACGCATGGTAGATAAAGCCTTCCAGAAACAAATTGGTAGGAACTTGGAGGTGTACGTAGACAATCTTGTAATCAAAAGCCGCACGAAACAAGAAATAATAAGGGACATCGAAGAGACATTTAAATCTCTAATGGAGATAAACATGAAGCTAAATCCTTAGAAATGCGCATTCGAAATGGAAGAAGGCATTGATGACATCAAATAACGTGTATTTTATAGCATCATTTATCCCATGTAATTAGCCCATTTTGTATAATTCTTGCAAAGAATTGTTACTTAATCGTTTATATTTGAGAATTGTAGTAATTACGAAGTACTTGGTGAATATTAGCAAATGGCGCGCATTCTGGAGCTTAAATGAAGATATTTTGAAGATTACTATTCTGACAAGCAATACGCCGTATCCATCAAGGAAGATACGACGTATCTGTTCCTGCACTCACCAAAGACCACAAAGGAAACAAGTTCAATACGCCATATCCAGTGAAGCTCAATACGCCGTATTGGAGATATAATATGTGAATATTCTGGAAGATATCAAACATGGTCCCTACTCTAAGAAACCCCAATACGCTGTATCTAATACATTGGATACGCCGTATCAACACCGACTCCAGACCCTATAAATACAAAACTCAAAAAGGAGTTTTAAGTGTGCTAAATCATATTCTCGATACCTAAACCACAAAAGTCAATTTTTAGAGGAGAAAAAGAGCAGAAAAGGTCTTACAACGCATTCCAATCCATAGGAGATAGTGTGTAATTTCTTATACTTTTGTAATCGTTCAGTTTTTGGTATCATTCATTAACTCGGTTAGTTTACCTTGGCTAAAT
>BQNB010030922.1:0-11412 GCA_026074375.1 Tanacetum coccineum
TCTCTTGTGTTGTTGATCCATAAAGTAACATGCCCCGGACCCATATTCCGCTGCGACCCAATTTGGGGGTGTTACAGTTTTATCAAACGCATTAAATGTGTCTTTTAAAACTTTTATAAATGGAATTATTTTAGTTAGAAAACAAGCTTTTGTATGTTTAAAACCTCACGCACCTACTGTAATAGCATCAGATGTGGTTCTCTTTTTCACCACATTGTCAAAACTAGCAAGATGATATTTTAGCTTTTTAAGACTTTCATTTACCAAACTTACCTTAGGAAGTTCACTAGGAGCTGCAATTCTAACAGGTGTATGTGATTCAACAGAGGTGTCAAAAGTATGGTTTGAATGTTTTAACCAGAAAGCTTGTTCTGCAGACAATTCTTTTTTAGTAAGAAAATGTTTACCAAAATCTTCTTTTATGTTATTCAACTTTGAATAATCAATTGGAGAAATATTAATTTTATGCTTTATGGAAATTGGATCATTTTGTTTATCAAGCATCTTTGATCGACTCTCTTCTTCTAATATCAATGTTTCTTCATCATCAATTACAGAAATCAAATCATGTTTCTTAGCAATAACACTACCATCCTATAATGTTGGTTGAATCTGCTGAGCTTTTTTAAGATAGAACGTATTTTGATAACCAAGAGCTTGTTTATGAGTGTCATCGTAAAAAAACTTATGTGTGAGTCCCTTTTGAATAGATCTCTGTAGCCTATTAAGGATGATAGCCAAGATGTATAAATACAGTTGACTATGTAGAAACACTGATTATGAATACTATGTGTTAATGCGGAATCTTAACACAAGTACTAAGAAAAACAATGAAGAACTAAATAATAATTTCTATTAATCTGCCTTGAATGGTTACAGATTACTAACTATGAGATATGATTTTGCTATGAGATATCTTGAGTTCGTGTCTAACTATGCCAAGAAGGATCCTTTTATAGACCAAGGATAAACCCTAACAGGCTTACAAAACGCGTACATATCTTTTCCTAAAATATCTCATACATATCTCTTAAACGGTACTAACTATTTTCTACTATCGGTACTAACTAACTGATCAGTACTTAACATTTTGTACTGTCAGTACTAACTATAACTATCAGTACTAACTATTTATACTGTCGATACTAAGTTAGGCAAACGTAATTCCCAACAATCCTCCCTTAAACATGAATGTTGAACTCTTTTAACTTCATGTTTCCTTCAGATTTATCTTCTTTAGCACATAGAGGATGTATCCAAACACTTTAACACATCTTGATCTTGATCTTAAAACACTATCCATCTTCAGCAGCAACTTTGTCTTCTCAGCAACACAGCAACATCTTTTTAGCAACAATCCAACTAAGTTGGCTTTGTAGTTTTTAGCAAACTATCAACCATTAACGGATTTGATGTTCCTTTACCAGTAGCCGTCTGCTCTGGGATAGTTAACTCTTTATTTTAAAAACATGGCGAGTTAATTACCATACAGTTTTTGGTAAACTGTCAACCATGTTTTCTCTTCATCTAATATTTGGACCCCAAAATTTTGAGTGCTTCGACTAACATCAACTTCTCCTTAAACCATGCATCATTTCTTGGCCTTTTTGGCTGAGTGCACTGTCTCACCATGTGCCCTTCCCCTTGACAGTTAGAACACTTCACAACTCTTGGTTGAGTAGCTGCATAATTTCCCTTTAAGGTTGTAGCAATTCCTCTGTTTCCAGTACTAGTAAAACTCTGAGTTTGTCTTCCTTGAGTTTGTTGAACTGTGACTCTTCCATCTTGAATGGTTGCATGATTTCTGGGAGTGGAAGACGTTCTGAGTTGATTGTTTGAAGGTGGAAACATTGATGCCACAACAGATAAGAATTCCACTGCTTTGTGAATGCAGTCAATTAGATCTTCTCCTTGTTGAGATGTAAGAACAACGAGACCATAGTCTAATTTAGGAAATTCAGCTTGAGGTTTGGTCAAGACTGACTCACACCTTCTATAAATATATATAAATTTAAATAAATATAAAATACTTATATAAATATATAAGGGGGTAATAATCAAAAAATCATAATTATAGTAATCCGAGAGTATGATTCCCGGGTCGTTTCCCCAACGAGGAATGCAATTGAAAGCCGAGAGTCATTTTGAGAATTGATGCTTGAATGGAACAAGATTGATATTGGTTATCTAAAACTACGGGAAAACTAAGGCAAAAACTTAAAAACACTTAAGGCAAGACAAATTTTAACTAAAAACGCAAAACGGGAATCCTAAACGGGACCTAAAAACCCTAAATTATCAAATTTAAGTCCTAAAATGATCTTTTTGGTTTTTATAAGTCTTAATTGACTAAAAAGCTAGAACAAAGAAAACTAGTCCAAAAACGAAGGTGATTAGGGCTTGAAAACACTAAAAACGTGAACGGGATTCAATCCCGATATTTAAAAAACAAAATTTTGCAATTTTAACCCTACGGAAGCAAATCTAATTTTCCTAGGTTCTAAATGTTAAAAGAAAATTTTCAAAAAAGAATTATATTTTTTTGACTTTTTTATAATTTTTTATGAATTAAAAACGATTCAAATGAAATGAAATGTTTAAAAATACTAAACTATTTAATAAAAATCTAAAAAAATAGCAAAAGTAGATTGAACAATGTAGAATCTAAGAGAAAATAGTGGGGGAAAAAAGGCTTATCAAATAGCAGTGAAATAAGCAAAAACTGGCGTATAAGCTAAGCCTAAATCTACTATAATGATTTATTGTGCCAAACTGTAAATCGAAAAAGACACAGGGCGTGGTTAGAGTGTGTGTTGTGTAAAACATTTGGTTGTGGGGTTGAGGTCCCAGGTTCGAGCCTTGCTCACCCGGGGCTTCCCCTTCTCCCAAACGTTTTTGTTTTTCATTTTTTTTTAACTTTTAAGTTTACTTAAAAATAAGCACTTTTTAGAAAAAAACCTTTTTTATAAAACACCAATAAGCACTAAAATAAGATAAATAAGTGACAGAATAAGCTTAATACTCTAAGCTATAAAAATGCTAACTGTTTGCATTTTTACGCCTCAATAGCAAACCAAACGAGGATTAAGTAAAAATAGATAATACGGCATATCTAAAAAGCTCTTAAGAACAAAAATAAGCAACTACAATAAGCTAGAATGGCAGAAAATTCAAAAAGCTACAAAACTTAAGGAATTTTAAGCTAAAATGCAAATAAGCTTAAATAAGCTCTAAGCTAAGAGAAATAAGCTAAATTAGGCTTAATCTAACATAATAAGCTTAATGGAACACAAAATAAGCAAATTTAATAGCCATTTGGCTTAATAGGAAATGAGCCTTATTTGGCTAAAACCTGATACAAAACAGCAAGGGGGGGGGGGGGCATTTTGAGGTTTTAAAATAGCTCAAAGGACAAATCCTTATGGCTTAGCAAACTTGTAAGCCTTAAAGCTTGTCAAAAGCTTCAGAATAACAATCAAAAAGCGTTTTGAATTTCAATAAGCCCTTAAAAAGCATCATGAACAAAAGCTGTTTCTCAAAGATTTCATACACTTGGCTAAAATTTTCCTCGTTACAAACCACACTTTTGAGCTTAAAATAAGCAAAAACAAACAGATCCTTATGGATCTCGACTTAAAAGGTTTAATTTGGACCTCAAAGAACAATTATCAACACTCAAAAAGCATTTTGAAATTCACAATAAGCAACAATAAGCATTTGAAAAAGCAATTTCTCATTTTTTTTCAACACTTAGCACTTTTGACAGTTTTGGCAAAAACTTAAACAACAATTGCAGGCTTGAGAGCTTTGTTTCTAACCTCTTTTAACACATTCATAAACACAAATACAACACAAAAACAACAATAAGCTTAAAGCCCAATCAAATAAGCAACTAAAATAAGCTATAACTTAACAGATTCACACAATGAACTCTTAAAACTTTAATTTTGAGTTTTAATATTTAAAAACTAAATTTTATGATGATTTCAAGTTAAACTAAGGTGACCCAAAAGACTTAACTCATTTTGACCCGTTTTGACCTTTAAAATCAGTTAAACCAAAACCCACGGCTCAATGAATAGACTATAAGTATCTAGTTAATGTAGTGTTAAGAGTGAGACAGTAGCTCTATACTCCAGTGTATGCCGCGAACGTTTCGTTGACAGCAAGTTCAACGCTTCGTAATGTATTATGACTCTACCGACGTTCTGTTACACGATGCTACCTAGTAAACCATATCACATAAGACTTCCTGTAGAGATACTATACTGTTAAGTAACATCTAGCCACCCCCCCCTCCATACTCAGCGTACGACATAACTCAATCTTCACACTACTATCACTCAAGAACGACACATTCTCATACGCTATCTCGTCGTGCGAGCTCCCACGTTTCTCACGCACATTATAACCGCTTAAAATCTCGCACAGAAAGACAATTAAGAAACACCTTTAAACTACTGACTTTCTAAAACTACAAGACAAGCATTTTAAGCAATAAACATCATAAATAAGCATTAGTAAGCATAAATAAGCAATGCTACAGTGAAATAAGCTAAAACTTGGAAAAAAAGGAAACTTACAAAGGCCCTTGCTTAAACAGGGCAAATGAGCTCAAAAGAGCTTATCTACTAAGCTCCTAATTGATATAATACAAGCTAGTTAAAACCCATAAGTCTTCCATTGTTAGCTTATATCCATTTGAGCTTTTTGAGGGGATTTTGTTTTTAGTGAAACTGGACTTAAGCTTTTATAAGTTATGGAAAAAAACTTACAATGCTTAATTGAACAACTTAAGAAATTGTAAAACGAGTTTTGTACGCTTGTGAAAAGTTTTTTACAAACATAATAAACTGTAACTTAAAAACAGGATTATAACATAAAAACTCAATTTTTCATTAAACTTTATAAATCAGTACAAGGTTTAAAAAAGATTACAATAAACTAGAAAATATTAAAATATAAGCTGAAAACTAAAAAGCTAGATAAAAAGACTAAGTGCCTCAATGGCTTACAAAGGAGCATATTTATACTAATCGAAGGAAGGTTCTAGGAGGTGTGCTTTCTTTTTGAGATCTCTTGCAGGTGTGGTTGTTGTGTGAGAGAGGTCTCAAATCAATCTTAGCCCTTCATTTTGAGTAGTCCCTAAGCTTAATGATCTTGGCCCTTTGTCTTTTTGTCTTGATTCCTAGACGAATAAGGATGCAAAGGATTGCCAAGGTGGCAATAAGGGGAGGGATAAGGTCGACAAGGGTGAGAAGAAAGGGGAACAGTACCTCTGGTTTTTGGCGGGTTGTGAGGACAGGGTAACTGAAAGGGATGTACAGTGTTCCCGCAATTTTTGAAGTTTGGGAAATTGGCAAAACAAGCCCCTGAAAGTGTATAAGTGTGTTGCAAATTTAGTCCTTGATGTGTGCAACTTTGGTCCTTGGAGTTTATAAATGTTTGCACCGTTAGTCCTTAAAGGACTAACGGGGGTGTTATAAAAGGGTTGGGGAAAAAAGGGGTGTTATAAGGGGTAACGGGTATGGTGTTGGGCTTGGTGTTTGGGCCGGTTATAAAAAGGAATGGTTTGGGATTTTTATTAAGGTTTAAGGTTTATAAGTGTATAAGTGGGCTGACCCGGGCCCACTAGGTGGGTACGGGTGGGCCCACTTTTGGCAATTTAGGTTTTCGGGTTCGGTTTTCGATGCTCTTTCCAAATCCACTTCTCGGGGTTGACTTTGACTTGATTTGACTTTGACTTTTTGTTGACTTTTGGCTTTGACTTGACTTGATTTTCACGCTTTTTCCGTTCTCGTGCTCGGTTTTTGTCGTTTTGGCTTCGATTTTTGTCCTTTTCTTGGATATCCATTACCTGCATAATACAAATGTAAAACATACAAATACAATGTATTTTTGTTACGTTTTTAGTCATTTAAGTCCGGTTTTTCGTGGTAGAAGGTATTGTGTAATAAACGATACAAATCCACATACTAAACTATATGCGTGTCCTCAGCAATGCTTAAGTAAGCACTTAGAAAACTAAGAATCTTAACCCCCTCGACTAATTACCTCGAAAAGTAGCTAAGTGTTTATCGAGGGGGAATTAAAGAATCAATAGTTTAGAGAAGCCCCATTTTTACCATTTTTAAAGATATATACTTATTACCACTAATATTTTTGTATTTTTCCTATTTTCTCATTTTTTATATATGTAACTAACTAATTTGACTTTCGTTATTTTCATAACCGTTAAGGATCTTAGAACAAGATGCATTTCGATCCGAGAATGCCCCCAAAAAGGATAAATTCATCGTTCCTAACTTTTTACTTGCTCCAAACCAAGCTTAAACGAAATCACCGCTAAATATCAGTTAAGATGCTAACACTACTAATATTTGCAACTTGTGAACTTTTCACTCCCGACAATTATTATATCTTAGGTGAATGAGCTCATTTGAATTTCAACCTTGGATCAATGTTTTGCAAAATTCTATGCTTCACGTTCTACCCAAGAATAATGAGTTTAAAGGCGAGATCATCCTATGTAGCGAATTTCGTCTCGGCACATCCCAACATTTTCAAAGACTCTTAGATTGTTGTACAAGTCATCAAAATTGAGACTGTCCATTCCTGGTTTGTTCCTCATAATTAAGGAAACTTGTAACCAAGCAAAAGGTAGAGATCTTAGAAATTTCGGATTTGCATCTTTCAGTAGATTCCACTGCTCCATGAATTCTAACTGACTGAGAAGACTTTGGAATCTTCATAGCCTTTTGTGAATTCCCATATGTGTTGGTCTACAGTGAATCTTCAAACTGTTACTTCAGATGTACTCTGCATCTTTTTGGATTTATCATTTCCACCAAATCTGGATTGATGGCATTCCACATTTCTTTTGCACAGTCATTTATGGAATTTAGCTAGATGATCTTCTGTAGGGCCATTAGCCAAGTGGTCCTAGCTTTTCTTTTCTCTTTTCTTGGCCCTTATTTCTTCTGTGTTTTAGGAGGCAAAATTTTATTTGTCCTGATGTATTTTCAGTTGTGACTGGACACAGACCTATCCCAATTTATGGAGAAACCTCCAAATTGGATAGTCTTATGAGCCAAAATAGTGTTCCATCTTCATAGCCCATATATTATATAATCTTAAATAATTAAATACTTCATGTTTTAAAGGCTTAGTAAATATATCGGCTATATTATCTTCGGATGCAACTTTCTTCGATAGAGATATTGTCCTTTTGGACATTATCGCGTAGAAAGTGGTGGCGTATTTCTATATGTTTAGTTCTAGAGTGTTGTACGGGGTTTTTGCTTAAGTCGATAGCGCCTTTATTGTCACACATAATCGGAACGTCGTTGATGGTCCTAATAAACTGAATGGATCTTTGCAGCCTATAAAGGATGATAGCCAGGATGTATAAATACAAATGACTATGTAGAAACAATGACTATGAATACTATGTGTGAATGCGGAATCTTAACACAAGTACTAAGAAGAACAATGAGCAACTGAATAACAACTTTATTAATGTGTTATTGAGGATTACAGATTGCTAACTATGATATTGTATATGATTATCGTCTCTGTTCTAACTATGCTAAAGGTGATCCTTTTATATGCTAAGGATAACCCTAAATGGCTTACATATCTTTTTCTAAAATATCTCATAAATATCTTTTAAATATCTTCTCAACGGTACTAACTAACTATCTACTAACGGTACTAACTAACTAACAGTACTTAATACTTTGTATTGTCGGTACTAAGTATAACTGTCAGTACTAACTATTTGTTCTGTCGGTACTAAGTTAAGAAAACATTAATCCTAACAATAGGTCGCATACAAAAGCGCGTAAACGAGTATAAATTGATAAACATAAACGAGCACTCAAC
Organism: Tanacetum coccineum; assembly: GCA_026074375.1. NCBI lineage: Eukaryota > Viridiplantae > Streptophyta > Magnoliopsida > Asterales > Asteraceae > Tanacetum > Tanacetum coccineum. Next base: position 7,885 of record BQNB010030922.1, read on the forward strand.
GATAAATCAAGAAATCAAGATAAACAAATATCAAACATTCAGATCTTCATAATAATGGCTAATACCCGAAGGTATTATCCTTCAAACGTCATAATAAATACAAAAGCAATTATTTAGCCAAGGTAAACTAACCGAGTTAAAAAATGATACCAAAAACTGAAGGATTACTAAAGTATATGGAATTACACGATGTCTCCTATGGAATTGATAACGTTGCTCGACCTCTTTTGCTCTTCTTCTCCTCTAAAAATCGATTTTTATGGTTTAGGTATTGAGAATATGATTTAGCACACTTAAAACTCGTTTTTGAGTTTTGTATTTATAGGGTTGATCCTCTCCAAACCACACACACAAACAAGTATGTGTAATTAAGAGGCGAAGTCAATTATAGTATAGTAGTATACGTATTCCAAAAGTTTTAAAGAGAACTACTTTTAACCAAAGCAATTTCTAAAACTCCCGGGCTGTTTTTCCTCGATGAAGTGTGAATAGAAAATCGGTTTAATTTGTGATCGCGAATTTGAGTATTTTAACATTTTGATTTGGTTTCCTATTTCTAACAAATTTAATATAAAAACAAGCAAAGACAATCAACAATTAAGCTATTAAAAATTAAAACAAGAAAACGTTAACGGGAATTATAAAAACGCGACATTTAAGCAACTAACTCAAAAAAAAAATTGGTAAAAGGGAATCAATACCCCGGTAAAATATATTACACCAAAAAAATGTTTAAGTACAACGGATGTAGGTGAAGTCTAAACATCTCAGCCCGTTACATGGGCACTTCTAACACACATCATAAAATGTGCAACAACCATTACCCTACATAAGAATGACAGGCCATTCTTATGACTACCAATGAGCTGAAATAAGAAAACATACAAGCAAACTAAAATAGATAAAGAATGATGCTTGCGCTTCCAACTCAAAAAAAACAAATCTACTTCCTACCACTATTAAGGAGCTGAAAATCACGAAACTCTTTAATTTGTCCTGGCAAATCACGAATCTGGTCCGCATAATCATCATCATACAAATCAAACTCCTCTTCAAGTTGGTTACCACCTCCAACTGATGACAAATAAGCCTCAAACTCTTCATTGGATGCAAACACTTCCTCCTCATCAGAATCACTAATGTTAGTAAGATTTAAATCTCCAAATGATAGTTTCGGCTTATTAGACGATGCCATAGTTGCAGCTTCTTTCGCCTCCTTAAAACATACCCCTAAGATTCTATTTTCTGCAGCCATTCCATCATCCAAACCTGATGTAACAGCCTCGGTATTAATATCAAGTACCTTCTCCTCTTCCATAAGCTTGTTCATATTATTCTTTAGCTGATCCAAATCAATCTCGTCCTAAATGATCGATGTAGCATTTGTAAGCCTAGAGGAGTCTACGTTGATCACATTAGAAGAGTCACTTGGCTTGTCACAAGCTACTTTAACAACCTCCCTTGAAGCACAAGAGGTATTATCCTGCTGTATGGATGCTTTTTCCGAGGTAAATTTTGTTTTAGCCACAGGCCTATAAACAAGTATAGGCTTCCCCTTTTGGAACATGAAACCTCTTTATATTTTGATGTAGAGCCCTGGTTCGTACCCTTGGTAGTCCTCTTTATATGCACAGATTCGTCATCCATATTCGCCTTACTATTGACCTTCTTCCCTTTCTTATGGCACTCCACATCTATATGATAAAAAAATTTGCACAAAGAACAAGCGGTGTGGGTCGTCCATCCAAAATCTATGTCAATGAGAACCAAACGATGCTCCTTACCATTTAAACTGGTAACCAACACAAGGGATTCAACAAAATCTTTATCCGCTGATATCTCAACTAGGGCTCGAGCATAAGAATTCATTCCCCATGAATTGAGACACATATTACTTGTGTGTGCATACATCATAATAAGTCGACCCAGTTTAGATGTAATCAAATCTAGACCAAATTTAGAATATGCGACCACAAGTACATTAAACATTTTAACCCACACAAGGATCTTCCAAATCACTTCACGTTTCGATTCAGAATTAGGGTTCCAAACATGAAGTATTAACGGGACTGACCTAATTCGCCATGGACCGTGATTTAACACTTTTTCCATACCATCCTTAGTCGTAAACTGAAACATAAAGAACCCATGATGCACCATGACATGCTTAAACCCAAACTTTGCCCAAGCATGTTTGACATACATCTGAACAACGGGAAAAGCAAGTTTCTTTCCTACAAAATAACCATAAAGTGAGTATATCAAAGCTAACACTTTTCGAATCACTTCATCCAGCGGTATAATCACATCAGCCATAAATAAATCAACAACATCCTCTTGTACAGCAGGAGTGTTAACTCCAATGAATTTAGAACCCACATGAGTAGGCATATCACTTGCATCACTAGTTACACCAGCAGTATCATGGTTATTTTCGTTATCAACCAAAACGGGTTTCGAACACCCCGCCTCACAATCATCCTTCATGTGCTTCTTGACAACAGCAACATCATCAGCCACAACTGAATGAGTCACCTTGTCTTTTACACATCGATATTACAGTAAAGGTTTACCATCTTTTCCCAATATTTTGCCATCGATGTTCTTCACTTTTTTAGCCAAATCACCCAACAGCGAATCTTTGTTACCATCCTTTTTCAATGACGTCTTGTTCGATCTGTTAAGAAAGCCTTGTTCCATGTCTCTTAAACCTACAACTAATAATAAAACCAACAACTTCCAATAAAAACTTCTCGACAACACTAATAGAACGAAACCCTAAATAATTAAGATTTTGTTATCGCATGTAATCCCACGTCACACCAACCAGAACCCTAGATTAGTGTTAAAAATTTCGTTAGACGCGTGCAGAACCACCCAGCCAACATCGATAGATAAGCGTTAAAGTGAATGAAAACCACCAGCCAGATTCGATTAAAAATAACTCTATAAGAGATCATCGAATGAACCAACCACACAAATAAGGAACCCTAAAAATTAGGGCAAACTTATAACCTGCGAAACCCTAGAAAGCAAGATCGATTATCATAAAACTGTCTCCTAATAAGGACCTTAAAGGTCGTTATTAGAATAAGAATAGAGAATCGACTTAAATAGATTAGGGTTTAGGGATAAATCGCATATGTGGTAGGGCAAAAATAATGAACGATTCCTGTGGAATATGAATCTATAACAAACCGTTCATGCAACACAGATCCAATCAGGTGCTTTCACGTTAATCTAATAATCCCAGTGCTAAGATTAAGAGGAAAACGTGTACAAATAGGAAGAAAAGAATTCGGATTGGAAAAGGTTGATGGAGGCAGGAAATCGCCCCTAGAGAGAGAATATTTTTTAGGAAATCACCCTTAGCGCGGATTTAAAAGAACAATACTTATGATCCTATGATTCTAGATGTATAAATCACTATATGGAGAGCCATACCGACATCTAGATTACTTGGTCCATATCACTAGATCCAGTTGAATGATAGGTCACATACAAAAGCACGTAAACAAGTATATTGAT